>JAOYFF010000027.1:11528251-11539722 GCA_025773925.1 Cryptomyrus ogoouensis
GGGGTACCCCGAAAGGTGGCACAGGAAACAGGGCCCCCCGGCACCGGGCCCTTTCCCCCCCCCCTTAGGGCCCCCGGGAGAGGTGCTTGGGGTAAGGGAACTGGGCCCCCCCCCCCCCCCCCACCGCCTCTTAGATACATCCAACCAAGCCAAAGCCAATCAGAACCATTTATGCAGAGATCCATGTTAACCCAATTTAATTTGCCAGTTACTCCAGGGATATTAACTCGGGCCAATTAATATCAACTAATGTATATCAGGTGGTTAAAATGTGATGCAAATTGGGCTAGGATGTAAAAGGGGGTTTCCTGCATGATGAAATAAGCTAATGATTAAGCGAAGGCAGAGCGAATTCTCCCCCTCTTTCTCCAAAGCCCTCGGTAACCGAGGGCCGTGGCGACCCTCGCTGTCAGTCACATGACCAGGCTACGTGCCGCATGGCTCGATAACGGCGCCGCGTGGCAGCGACACTGATGGATGGGGGTTCGATCGGAAGATGAAAGGCCAGTGGATGTGGAAAGACGGGTGGCACGTTATAACCACTTGAAGGTGGAAATGGAGGGGGGGCCCGAGAATTAAGGCGTGAGAGGTGGGATTGTTACGCGGGATTTCCGGACACCGCTGCTGAGATGGACCTGCGGCAAACATAAAAACGAATAAACTCCCAAAGGAGAGAGCAGCTGAGAGGTCTTCCTGCGGAGTACAAGGCTTCTCTCAGCCTCCTGTTTGATAGGGCCATATCCCGGCTTTGAAAAAGGCCCCCGCTGCTTTGGGAGCCGTGGTAAAAGTGGGCAGAATGTAAAGAGGAGAAGCCTGTTTATTGACGGTTATATTACTGTGAGTCGATAGTCAAACCAAAAAAGTCACCATGGAGATAAGCTAAGAAATGCTGTAGGAGTATAAATAACACACATTTTGTGACACATGCTTTGGGGAAAAAATAGCAAATCTCCTTTAAGCTACTTCTTGTGTGGACAGTGAAACACGGCCTTCTGTATTACCCTGCCATCGCCAGTAGTGGTCTCTCTCTTCCTGTGCTGTGTCGCCGGTACTGAGACTTTGTGTACCTTTTAAATCCCTCGTCACTGCATCACTGCATTTTCTTAGCAGCCTGCAGGTCTTTATGGAGATTTAAGCCCCCACTAGTGCTGCACAGTTCTGAAAATAATGTGAATCGCAATTCTTTTGCTTAAAATTGAGATTGCGATTCTCTGTAATGATTTTTTTTCTTAAATGTCAACTTTTTTGCACTCATTAAACTGCAGAAGGAAACACAACAAAACGTGACTGTGCCAAACATATAATTGATCCAGGACCGGCATATCAACTTCTGACAACAGAAAGGAAATGCTGAATTAGCCATCCAGTTAGGGTTAGCAAAGCAGCCATTCAAACTTTTCCAGCCCCAAAAGTACCAGTGGGATGCTTACTTCACTACTTAGGGTGGGATTTGAACGTCTTCGTTGCTGAATGTTCATGCAAATAGCCTGCCTCTGAAACGCAATGCAACAGCAGTCTTCAGAACATTTGCAAACTCAGAGGTAAAAATAATAATAAAAAAAAAAGGGATGCATAGACAAATGAAGATTTAACTGTGATCTGGATGGAAGAACCAGAGCTCAGGACAGCATAAAAAGAAATAAAGTATTTTGATAATATACTAGGGCAGCACGGTATTAGAAAATTTCTAAGTATTGCAGTGTGATTTTGTTGTAATAAATATTGGGGTGTCAACATAAATTTCTCATGAACCCGTCTAGGAATGATTTAAACAGCAAGGATGAAAATGATTATGATTGTCTCAGAGAAAGCATGCAGCGTTCATGCAAAAGCAGCAGAGGTAAACTTTAAACTGACTGATTTTAAAACATATAGTAGATAATCTTGAAAAGGAATAATAATTAAAATTGCAATTTTTTTTCTGTGACAGAGTAAAAATGTTTTAGCAAAACCGAACCTCCCTGCGCTATAATGTCCATACAGCATGAAGGTATGAAAAAGCCTGATTTTAATCTAGCTGAAGGGCGAAGTAAGAATTGCATACGCACAACATGCGATGTTGGTAATAACATCGGACGTCATCCCTCCCTATAATATACTACAGCATTTTTCAAATTCAGTACAAAATTCCTGCCACGCACTGTGATATCATTCAGTGCCGATACGAGTTTTTGATATTTGATATTTTCCTTTAGTACCAAAAGTGAGGCACCTGATGCGATGGAAGAGCGCCCTTTAAAGAGAATGCAGAATTATGGGACGCTTGAGACTCTCTGGGGAAAAGTAGGTTTGATTTGATCCAGCTGATGTAATAGAACGCAGACGAACCATGGTAATTTAGAAATGAGATCGCATAAAGGTGTGAATTGAGATCGCGGTGTTTTTACGATTAATTGTGCAGCCCCAGCTTGCACCATAACATATTAAAGACAACAGATAATTTTTCTTTCCCCCCGAACATGATAAAATGAGGTCAGATGTGACAGTGATAGTATCTGTTTAAGTGCAGCACTGTTTTTCAGTTCGTGGTCCAGTCAGTGCAGCTGACCTTAGATCCAGTGCAGTGTGTTGCACATGGTTAGGGCACGGACCCCCTCCACTCCCTTGTTCAATTTTTAATGGGCTGGTGTCAAGTGTGAGCGCTTGTGCCCAAAACACTAGGCCCTGACCGCCACCATTTTCTGGATCGTATAGGTTGTGCTCAACACGGAGAGAAGCTGTATTGTGCAGTCATGGAAACACTTGGGCGTGGGGAGGTGGGGGGAGAACCAGAAATAGGAGATGTGACACATTCTGCCAGCTGATCTGAAACACGCTGCCCTTTCCCCGCCCCCACTGTTGTGATGGCTTAATCAGAGCGGCAGTCGCATGTGACAACCACAGCGGTTGAATATTTCATGAAGTTTCTTGCACAACACGTTCTGCTTTTGACAGAGTGATGTTCAGATTTCTGAGGCAGTGTATTCTGGGTTGGACTGGGAGTAAAAACCGGGTCCCCCACAAAATATTTTACCAAGTGGGGGCAATGCCCCCCCAATAAATTTTGCAGCCCTACTGGCCCAGTGGCGAAAATGCCTGGTCAGTCCTGGTCGTATGGCCAATGCATCTGTGATCAGAAGGTTGCTGGTTCAAATCCCAAAGTGATTTCATTTTTGGGCCTGTAATCAAGACCCTTATCCCCAATTGCTGTCCCTGTTTTCAGTTGTATCTGGCTTTGAAGAAAGTGCCTGTTAAATAAAGGAATTATAATTGTAAAATTGTTCTCTTCAAACCACCTTCCTAAAGAGGAGTCTAGTGTCTCCCCTGACATCCATTAACACACACAGCACTCAGCGAGTCCGCCCAGCGGAGACAGATGACAGGCATGAGGCGGGGATCCCCTCGGCCAGTATAGGCCAGCTATCGTTAGCAGGGATGCTTCTCGCACTGGAGGACAGCTTATCTCTCCCCCGCAGACTTAAAAAAAGTAACCCACCACCAGTCTGAGCAAAGACTTTCCCAGGCACCTAATCTCACTGGACCCAATCATGGTGAGGCGCACGTTTTTTTAACCCCAGCGATTATCGCAGCGATGTTACTCCTGCACGTCCCTACGGGCGATCGTTTTGTGGAATCTAAATTAAACTCGTTTGTTTCTAGCCTTCCTGTCCACTTCCACAATATAGGAGTGGATTATACCTTGAAGTATACTTAAGTTGGGAGAAAAATCAGCCGGGTCTCTCTACTGCGATGTGATAAGTTTGGCAGTATGAGTGTGACCGCCAAGCCGATCCCTACATGGACTTGACATCACTAATGACCAACCCCCTCCCTCCCCAATCTAAGCTGCCTCAGATGAACTCTGGTTCCTCAGCTGCCTCATTCGAGGCCAGGGCCCCTGATATCGAGGCTGCAGCATCCATTACTAACTTCAGACTGGGGCAAATGTACATTTACATTTAATTTATTTAGCAGCCGCTTTCATCTAAAGTGATGTAAAATGGAGAAGGCTGGGTCAGCCAGACCCTGGAGCAACTCCGCGTTAATGGCCTTGCTGAAGGACTCAATGGTGAAATCCCACTGCTGACCCTGGGAACCAGCAACGTTCCAGTCACAACATGCCGTCCAAACACCACGGCTCGGATTATGTAAAACAACATAGTTAAAACCGAAATAAAATAATTATGATTTTGTGGTTGTATTATGATTTATTTGGTGATGTTGGCTCATGTTTTTATCCAGAGTCTTATGTTAGTACGGGGTGGGGGATTGTTCGGGTGAGGTCAGGGACAAGCTTCTTTGTGCTTCTGTAACTGTGGAACTTAATTGTTAAGGATATAAAGGAGTCCTGCAGAAAGAGCAGGAAACTGATACCTGCGCTCATTGTTTTACGCTAAAGCGGAGAGTGTGTGGACGTTTCCTGTGCTAAGCCAGCCCATCGTGTTCCAAGCATGTTAATAAAGGTCCCCGGGTTTTGTCTGTTTGTTTGCCAGATCTTACAATGAACTCTATGTTTAGTTCCATATACTAGCAATGAAGTTCAAGGGTACAACAGCAGGGACTGTCCTCAGATTTGGACCTGAAGGTGTCCCTTCCTGAACTCTCAGATACTATCTGGGGATGCCGTTAAGCACGCTGTTACCTGTTGAATAGTCATAAAGGTCGATTACCTTGGGATGTGTAGTTTAACATGGGACATAATTTCAATGTGATGCTCTATAATATTAAATATTAAAAATATATATTTAAATTTCATCAGTTATGTAATTCCCCAAGAGTGACATGGATGCATTTATAATGAAATCAACCATGTCATATCTAATGAAGTTAAAACACCCACCGGTGGTTGATTTTTGCTTAATACCGTGTCTAATAAAATGACTCAAAAATGTATGAATTAATGGTCCACACTGCAACATCCGCACTTTGTGCTGATTGCTCGAGGACAGGTTCTCCTCAGATATGTTCTCTCACGAGCAGGTAAGGTCATTATGAAAGGCAGTGGCCTTTGCATATATCATTTATCTGCCTATGCAGTGTGTGAGGTAATGTAGGAATGTTTGTTTTATAGCATTATAGCTTTTTTTGAGTTTCAGGTCATTAATGGACAAGGTTCAAAATGCATATTGAAGGTTCGCTTATTACAAAATGCATATTGAAGGTTCACTTGTTACTATAGTAACAGGTAATAGTAGCACTGCTTGAATCATTTATGCTAGTTTATATACATTGTTTAAGTCCTTGGTTTATGTTGCAGATTTTATTGTGACATTTTTGTAGCAATAAAATCAAAAAGTCTTATAAAGCCATCTTTGTTTGATTAAAAAAAAAGTTTAAATTTTTTTATTCTTTATATCTGATTTTTATTCATTTGATTTGAATTTAGAGAAAACGTTATGTGGGCGATGGATTGGCTCGTGCTTCAGGCTGACTGTGACCCTGTATTGGAGAAGCAGTGGGAAAATGCAGAGATGAGACTAATTAGCAGCCACTCCTTCTGCATTAGGGAAAAATCGTCAGATTATTCAAGCCCCTTGTGTGTTGGAAGGGAATTATTATCATTATGATTATTACTAATATCATTATTATTAGTAGTAGGGAGTGTTCAATTATTGCAATGACACCAGCTAAAAACAAAATGTGACTCTGACATAAGGCTACTGATTATCCAAATCAGAGTGGGGGGTATTCCAAAATGCATTCATCAATTCCAATCCAAATCAGGAAATAGAACTGTAGTTGGAATTTAAATCTCCCTGGAATTCAAATTAATTTCCAATTCTGTTCCCCATAGTTCCAGTTCCATTTCCTGATTTGGATTGGAATTGACGCATGCATTCCGGAATGCCCCCAACCCTGATACAAATCCCTTTGCTTTGTGTTTATTCATCTTCCCAATTAGTCATTGGGAAAATTAACCTTCTTTGTGATGGATTGGTCCAGACATGGAAAAAAACAATAGCTTTGCCTTAGTAGTTATTGTATTTTATGCTGCATTTGTTTGTGTGTGTGTGTGGGTGCAGGGGGATTTAAATTATTCTGCTTGAATGAACCTGTGATATGATCTTTTGCCTTCTGTTTTATTTACATCGCATACTATTTCAAATATTGTCTTGCGGTAGTGGAAGAGCGTACCACCCTAATATACAGATTTAACGCGGGGGTCGCCGTAAATCCCTGTTCATCTTTTAGGTTTTTTTTAAGCCCCCCCCTCCCCATTTGTTAGTTGTTCAGAATGATTATTGTTATTGTGAACTGCTCAGCATATTATTCATATCATAACCAGGTATTGTTCAAGTACAGCAATGCATGACACGGGCCCAGTCACGCCTCTGTCGGCCTCTCCTCTTATTTTATACACCGCCAATTGACACACGGGCAGCTGAGCCCCCCGTCTGAGTCCGTAGGCAGGTTGGTGCTGCGTGTAATTGCAGACGCAGCAGCGCTGTAAAGATCGTGTAAATGATTCTCGAGATCCGAGAGCGTCCCACTCAATCAACCTGTTAATAAGTTCCCTTTTCATAGCCTGCCTTTGTGACATGCACAGTGCGCGCGTGTTGCAACCGACATTCATTTGCCTTGAATGCGCTGCCTGCGTTAAACGGCACTATTGAGTCCTGAGTGCTCAGTAATAGGATCATGCCGCAGATCTTCCACAGCGGCCTCCTTAAGTTAGCCAGCATCCCACGGTTTTTCAGGTGATTCCGTGTAAGCTGCTCTTTTCAAACAAGAGCTGGAATTCCGAATTCGGCTTTTGGGAAAAGAGCCCTGATTTTGTAACATTGTTATTCACATGATACACAGTTACAATGGAACTTGAAAATATTTTTGAATCAGAATCATATCCAGATAAAATTTGATGTTTGATGTTAATTAAATCAAAGCAGAAACTGGCAGCCACACTTTGACACTATGCAGAACACAGAACACATTATCTAGCTGATCTTTAAGCCCCTGCACCTTGAGCTGGTCCAGATGGTCAAATGTGAAGCCTTGGTCATGAGGCATTCCTCTGGAGTGGGGGGGGGGAATCGGTGGTGTGGGGTGGAGACAAAAGGTCCACCTCTTCTCTGCATGGCTGCTTGAAGCCTTGAGGACATGATTTCCATCAAGCCCCCATTTCGGAGGGTTTCCCCCAGCCTGGAT
The DNA here is from genome assembly GCA_025773925.1 of Cryptomyrus ogoouensis. Taxonomy (NCBI): domain Eukaryota; kingdom Metazoa; phylum Chordata; class Actinopteri; order Osteoglossiformes; family Mormyridae; genus Cryptomyrus; species Cryptomyrus ogoouensis. The sequence goes on from JAOYFF010000027.1 coordinate 11,535,377, forward strand.
TTCCCTGGATTTTTTTTTGAGGGTGTGAGACAAGCACTGTGAAGCTGCTGTTATTTCCAGTAACGCAGCCAGCTGGACAGATTTCCAGTTCAGGGTGCGGTGTAGCGAACTCCTGACACCTGAATAAATGGGTCTTACATGCTTCTCCCCTTGGGCTCTATTGCATAGACTGTGTATTAAATCAATCTGAAAGCACTGGGTTGGGTTTGGGTGACTTGTGTTACCATGGCAATCAACGGCGGGGGTGGTGAAAGCCGGCTAGCGCTGATTGGACTGATAGAGCCTCTAATGGGTTAAATGGGGTCAGCAGGGTGTATTCAAGGCAGTTGGGAGAGTTTCTCCAAGGGGGGGTGAAGTGCTCACGGGCCGGCCTACATTTAGGTAGTGATTTTGCACTTTTTTGTTTGTTAACTGCATGTCCTTTGGTTTAACTTTTGTTTTGCTATCATTTCGTACTACCCATAGGGCAGAGCTTAGCCTGACAACCTGTTGCCCAATTTGAGAACGAACTATCATTACTAGAGTCTGTCTCAGGTTACTGAAATAGTCTCCCGTCTATAACAGCTTATAATGAAGTCATTTCTATTAAGTTGGCTTTTGTTTGTTACATACTTTTTTGTACTGAATTTTGTTGAGAACAGAGGAGTGTCGGATTTGTGGTCATTTCATTGTTATGCGTCTCTCATCCCCCCAAGTTACTCTGCTGAAAGAAGGGTGGCACTGCTAAGGTTTCCATTCACTGTGGTTCTTTTGTTCTTGGGCTGGGAATAGGAGCCTCCTCGGGTTTCATCATGACGCGGGTTGATGGGAAATGTAGTTAGAAAATGTATTGTGCAATTTCATGTAGGTGTGTGCTTGGGTCAAGGGTCTAATCCTTGGAGTCAGGCATGAATCTCTGTCAACAGTCGTCCTTGCCGCTTATTTGCTGCTTATAAACTGCAGTCAATCATTGTCTGAGCTGTGTGGTAAACTTTTGTCCTTGGACAGTCAAAGAATGGCATTGATATGTCAGATCGCCTGTTCGCCGTGTTCTTGATCTCCGGTCAGTTCCATATGAGTTATATGTTAGTGGAGACAGTAATTAACCGGAACCATCCTGCAAATGAATGTTTGCTGTAGGCGGTTTGGACACTGAATTGGGAACATTGTGTTAAGATAAATGAGGGCATTAGTCCCCCCCCTTAATTTAGGACTAAGGAAGTCAGTCCCAAACTGATCAAAGAGACTATGCATTAGAATATTCATAGCAGTTAGGCTGCCTCAGCATATTTCTAACAGATTACCGAATGCAAATCCAAGCCAGGGATTTCCCAACACTTCAGAGCAGCTAGAAGTTGAGGCTGCCGTACTGTGCCAGAGTTGTCAGTTAAGAAGCAGGGAAATCGTAACGCAAATACTCATCCTGTACCAGAAGTAAGTAGAGAAAGTAGACGGCGGTAAAGCATTGAAGGGTGCCGTCGACGTCGGGACACTCCGCTGGTCCTCATTCTCCTCTTTGTGCATCGTGATCTTTGCTGAGGTGCAGATCAGCACTTGGGGCCTGAAAAAGTGCTAATGGAGGATGTTTGTCAGCATAATGGCATTTGGAGGGTGATGGTGATGGTGATGTGGCGGGGGGGGGGGTGAGGTGAGTGTATTTCTGTCAGAATGTGTGTGATAAATAGCTGCTGCCAACGAACGAATTGTTGGCAGTTGCCACGGCGACCGATCATTGGATTAAGTCGATGCTGCGCTCGTAAAATATGACAGTCCTGGGAAGTCAGTGATGCAGTGTTTGCCTTGACCTGACTCCATCATATGGAAATATGCAGATCCTGTGTGTTTGGTGCAGAAGGCACTTACTGATTTGTGGCTTAACCTGCAGGGTTCCTGAAGGTCAGGCAGACGTGCGGCCGGCTGCAGCTGGACGACTCCGTACCTTGGAGGAGCAGCTGACCCAAGCCAAGGAGCAGATCAGCAGCCTCCAGAGGCAGTCTGGAGATGGTGAGAGGGGATTGTATACCTAGCGGCTTGTTAGATAGAACAGTGTTTTTCAATCCGCCCCTCGGGGACCCACAGTCAGTCCATGTTTTTGCTCCCTCCGAGCTCCCTGCCAAACAGTCCACGTTTTTGCTCCCTCTGAGCAAAAACGTGGACGGCCTGTGGGTCCCCAAGGACCGGATTGGGAAACACTGAGATAGAACAACAGGCTGAGCTTTGCTGGAGACTGAAGCGGAGCAGGAGAGGCTGTGGAGCTCTGGTTCATCAAAGGAGGAGAGCTTTGCTCAGCGGGGGAAATAGGTTGTTGGCCACATGAAGAATGCTACAAGTAAACCAACACGCCTTTCAGCAGCATTCCTCAGGATGAGGGAGAAATGGCTGACAAGACCAGTGAACCAATTAACGGTGATGAAGCACTGGTTCTCTTCATCTTATTCTCATTCTAACTTTGCAGTTTGGAGGGTTGTGGAAGCAGAGGGAGCCATTGGCTCAGTGAGGCTTTAAAAAGGATACCGGAGGTCTTTGTAATCCTCCTGTTTCAGACCCAGCCCTCCCCAAAGTCCTTCAGCGTAGTCGGACACTCGCATTACATTCTCTCTCTCTCTCTCTCTCTCTCGCTCGCTCGCTCTCTCTCTCTCTCTCGCTCTCTCCCTCCCTCCCTCGCAGAGCGGAGGCTTTATTCTTCACTGTCTTTTCCGAAACATGCTCGGAAGATGGGCCTTAAATGATCCATTGTATGCTTACAGAGCCAGGTCAGAACTTGACAGCCAGCAGGGTCAATATCTTGGTCTCTGCAGCGTTAAAAGGACGAACTATTGCTGCCCCTGGAGAAAAAGCTGGTGAATGGGCCATCTGGGTTCGGCTTCTGTGTGATGATGATGATTTTATTATTATTATTGTTATTATTATTATTATTATTAGCAGAATCACAATGGGACTTTTTGGCCATGTCAGTTCACACTTAAAAGGAATTTGTATAGGCACGGTGCTTGCAATGAACAGAGTACAGCTAAGAGAAGAAACATCAAACATGTCACAATCAACTTGCAGCCAGCATAAAATGGTAAATGAGTGATACAGATGTGCAGTGTGTGGTGCAGTGCTGGGTACCAGCAGTAGTAATTATGTAGATTTGTGTTGTTCAGGAGCATCACTGAACTGGAAAAGGAGCTGCTCTGGTGCCTTGCAGTCCTGCTTCTTAGTGGTAGGAATCTCATGGCAGCAGTGAGTTCAGTGGCCAGGGTGAGGGGGGGGGGCCCTAGAATCGTCCTCTTGGGACGTCTATCGTTTTGTCATTTACTTCAGTGCATTTAGCAATTATACCATTTGTACAATTAATATGCGGCAAATATGTTTACTCATTAGCCAATAATATGTCTTGAATTGGTGAGTGACAGGGCAGAGGGCACTGCAGAGCCCAATCAGCTTTCAGTTGGGGTCAGTGCCCATGTGGCCCGCCCCTGGCGATTGTGCCCATCGGTCCCGGCTTCTGCTTCCTTCTCACGAGTCTGGTGGTACCGCTCAGCAGGCCCTGGGAAGAACCACGAGGTTCTGCGTAGGAAGATCGAGAACGGCGTGAAGGAGCTGTGGTTCTTCGTGCGCAGCGAGGTGAAGAAGCTGAGCCAGGCGCAGCCCGGTGACCTGCAGCGGCACGCCGGCGTCCTGCTCCAGGATCTGGGTCACCAGCAGAGGTTAGACACGTCCCGGGTTCACCGGGGGGCCACCGTGACCCCGGGCATCATCACTAGCGGAGCGCTGCTCATGCGTAAGGCACTGTGACAGCAGCGTTAATCACACACAAGGTTAATGTTGGTACTTAAACTTTATTATTTCTTTCAGTATAGCTCATAATATGTACATCAGAAAGACCCTAAATAGTGTTTTTTTTTCTCTTGCCAGCGTGTAGAAAGTATTCTGCTGTGATATTGGATCAGTCACAATTAGGGGAACCGGGCCCCATGAAAACATATCATGTTGGGCCCCCAACTCAGGCCAACCCAATTATGCTCCAGAATTTTTGTGGCCCCTAACTTCCCCATTATGGTTCCCCTGGTCACAATCATGACATTATTCCTACATTTTTCTGTAAGCCTTCTGCAAGTGGTTAGTGGTCTGACAATGAAACACAGCGACTGTCGAGCTGGATTAATCGACACACCGTGTGCAGTGCTGTGCACCGTGTCCGCCAACTCCGTCGCAGCCGTTTGTACATCACGCACCAGCCGCTCCAGGAAGACACTCCTCTGGTCGACTAGCTTACCAACTCTCAACGCCCCCCCCCCCCCCCCCCCCCCCCCCCCCCCCCCCCCCCCTCCCCCCCGTCCCCGCCCCCCACCCTCCCCCCGCGCGCCACCCCCCCCGCCCCC
>JAOYFF010000027.1:11539822-11550745 GCA_025773925.1 Cryptomyrus ogoouensis
TGCGTGGCACCGGGCCGCAGCCGTTTGTACCCCCCCCCCCAGCCCCCCCAGGAAAACCCCCCCCTGGTCGACTCGCTTACCACCCCCCACCCCCCCCCCCCCCCCCCCAGCCTGCCGAGTGTCGTACCGCGTTGCCCTCAGAAACGTACCCGTACGCCTCAGAGGCACATCCTTACAGCACCCTTCAGAAGCCAGTATTTCCCTTTTACCCAGAATTCCCAGCACACTGAAAATGGGCCCGTAATTACTTATTCATGAGCAGTGGAGACTCCCCCAACCCTCAGGACATCCACCATCCCAATCTGATTGTATTCCATCACATTTCCTGGCCCTGAAAAAAATTATGCCACCCCGGGCCTCCCAGCCTGCCATAAAACTGAAAAGCATGTGAATGTCTATTTTTATGTTCCGCTATTTGTTTCCTCTGTCCTCCCCTGCTAACGGAGCCCTGTGCACTGCAGAAAAATATACACTTAGTTGCAAGTGGCACAATGACTTATGGTAGGGGGGGTGTCTCCCAGGCAGGGCATTTGATCGCGCCGGGAATTCGCATGTTTTTCCCCTGCGTGCATGCATTTGCGGTTTCCCCCAGCAGTGTGCATGCGCGTGTGGCCTGCGATGGCTTGGCATCCCATCCACGGTGTCCCATGCCTTCTGTCCTGTTTCCTGGGTAGGCTTTGGGCTCAGAGTGACCCCAGAGAATGGACGGACATTTGATATCACGCGTGATCATACCCTTAACCGTTACGTGCGGCTCTCTTCTGGGGTCGCTCAGGGTGTTTGGTACCATGATGTTTTATGAAAACTGCCGATCTTGCTATAGCTTTCATTTTCTCCTCGCTGGTATTTTTTGCTTGCGAACAGAGGTATATATTAGGATAATAAATATAGCATTTATATAGGCAAACTGCATGTAGCTATTTTCCAAGAAGCTGTTACATGTGAATGTGTCTTATATAAGATCGTTCTTTTTCCGTATCCGATGGATTTAATTAGCCTTCTTGGAATAAAGTTACTCTAGCTTTGATCTCGCCTCCCTGACTGTGATCCCAACCCTCTTTGTGTTTGTGTGAATTCAGGTCTATCATGACGGACCTCTTCCTACTCAGTCAGGCTGACGGTGCTGGAGACTGGAGGGAAAAGGAGGCAAAGGACCTGTCCAATCTGGTGCAAAACAGAATCACCTTCCTGCAGGTGGGGGGTGTCTTCATTCTGCCTCCAGTTCCGCGGCCCTGAGGATGGATTACATGACAATTATGCTTCGCTCTACCTGCGTGTGGTCAGTGAGTCAGTGTACCACTGCCAAAGAATCTGACCGCAGGATAGATAATGTTTTTAGAGCTTCGTTCCTCAGACACTTTGGATAAATATATTACTTAATTTAACTTTAGATCGCTGTAATAAATCGTGGTTTGGAGACAGGTTGACTGTAATTATACCAATACTGAGAGGCTGCCTAATCAGCCTTTAAGGAATTTTTGCTATCTAATGTTTTTTATGAAGGCTGTTGTCGCCCAGAAGGTAAATATATTATGCATTTATCGATACATATTACAGTATAGCTCATCCATTCCGGAACCCATAGTATGCGAGGTTGAGATGTACTATTGTGGGCGTTCGAGAATGAATCACAGGATCCCAGAGCTGCATTTCTTGTTTTTCGGGCCTGTCAGACCCCAGAGTTTAAAGCACCATGGGAAATCTGTCTGGAGGCAGGAAAATGTATCGGAAAGTAATTCCCAGTGTCGGAGTTAAAGTGTTGAGTATGGAGACGTGCCCCACTTACAGTTCTGTCATCTGTGGCTACTTTCCTCTCTGCCCCTTTGCCAGTTCTCACAGAGAACGATTTATCCCTGGTAAACGAAGGGTTTCGCAGAAGGAACCCCGGTGTTTTAGGACTTGGTGTCATGTGGTTCTCCCCTCTTCCCTTTCTCCATCACCTCTGTCCTCTGTTCCATTAATTCCCCACCCTGGGTCCTCCTTCTAACTCCTTGGCTTTGCCCACATCTTGACTTCCTCACTCACTGGCTGCGCGCCTCTCGCACCTCAAATCACTGGCTCCTCCAGAACATCCCCCTGAGGAGCTCCGCCCTCTCGCAACACTTTGCCACTGTAATCTCGAATCAGCTCTGCAGTACCCAGCACGCACCCGACTTCCTACCCCAAATGTCGCCCTGGATGCTCCGGAGGATAATTGGCCACTTGACGATAATTCTCGGTGTCTAATGTTGCATGGTGACTGTTTGGCTGTTCGGAGAACCTGCTGCCGACAGCTGCTTTGTGGGCGGAGGATGCCTGCCGTCCGTCTCCCCGTCAGCCGTGCCAATCTCCCCTGGTGGCTCGGGTTTTCCCAGTCGCTCCGGGCTGCCATGCGTCATGCGTGCCCAGTCTCCATTAGGGTCACATATCCGGCCACCGTCACCTGTCATTACGTCACCTCGCCCCAAACCGGCAGGAGTGGCCAGTAGTGCATCGTCTTCTCTTTTTGTATTGCGTGTATGTGTGTGTGTGTGTGTGTCTCTCTCTGTCTGTCTGTGTATATGATCTACATCACAGGCTTTCCTCATGGCTCCTGGGAGATTGCAGTGTAGGCTGGTCCAAATGCAACATTAGCATCGTAAGCTTATTTATTTAATTACATTTTTTTTTTAGTGAATGTCAGAGAGAGTTTTATCTGCATCTTCCAACCAAAGCTTTACTGGGATGTGGAATTCACCGCGTGGTAATACCCTGTCATCTGTGTGCTTAAAAAAAAATCTTAATTTATCTGGGAACTGGTCTGATTTATTTCTTAAGCGTGGTGCCAATGGTGTGTCGGCAGGAGAGCGCTGATATCCATCATGAGGAGGTCCACGCTAAATAAATTCGATATGATTGGCTGCTATAAATCAACTTGGCAGCATATTTCTGAAGCCAACGGCCTGAAGATCGGGGGGGGGGTGTTGAGAGAAGATATTGACGATATCTGTATTTGTATCTGTGCCTGATGCTAAATGTATCTGTATTCTTATTCGGATTTTATATATATATATTTTATATATATATATATTTAACAAATCCAATGGTAACAAAGTTTTGGGATGGTTGCTGTTAAACTTCCCCGAAGCAACTTATCAGACCCGAGCAGAGTGCATAAATCCAACAAATGTTGTCAGCCTTCCTTCAGCTGTGTAAAGCATTGCACCTCCTCCCATTCTCCAGACGGAGAATCAGAAGCCTCATCCTGTCCTGTCAGCCAAGTGCAGGTCCCCTTAGTGGATTCCAAGCCAAAGAATCTACTACCATTCACAATAGCAATTCCTGCTACCCCAGCAACCAAAATATCTAAGCCTAAAAAAAGTATCCATGCCCATTGGGGTTTGACAAGAACACTTCAAATTCATTGTCTTATTAAATGAAAACATCTACTGCAGAAATATAATGACACATTTTATATTATAAAAAGTTCTTTATAAGCCCTGGCACTGTAATTTAATTGTGGATATTTTCTTGCTGCACTGAACTTCAGCACAACTTGAAATTTCTTTGACACTTGACATTCTGAGGATGATTAATTACCCAGGTGACGTAAATCTAAATTTCGTATTGCTAGTTAGATTATTATATGTGTTGTAAAGTACAAGGTGCTGTAAAAAAAAAAAAAAAAAAAAAGTAACACTGTACTTAAGGCTAGAAAAAGGCTTTAGGGCATTGGTATGAAACAGATCAGGAATATCAGTTGGGAAGTCAACCAATCAACGTGAAACATGGCACGCCTGCACGAGGTCATGTCAGGAAATTGTGGATTTTTTTTAAGTGAAACTATTTGGCAGAGATCAATTCGTTGTCTGTGCGACACTGATAACAGATTGTCATGAAAGACTTACCTGCAAGTAATTTAATGCAGACTGATAAAACTTTATTAATTATGATTAATAATGAATTACATCCATGTCTTTTAAAACAGAAGTGTGATTTTTAGCCAAGGCAAACAGTATTGATTACTCACTGAGTGTTTCAGTTTGATATCTACAGATCAACTATTTCTGCATCATGCGGAAGAGCATTATGGCAACTTAAAGGGGAAAAAGAAATATAGAGCATTGAGACTGAAGTCAAAAGTTTTGCGATTACAGTCAAAATAAACTTTCGTGATTACAGCAGTAAGTTTTCAGGTAAATGTTGAATTCTACAGATAACGTCTCCCAAAGTAGAGGTTTCCAAGATGTTTTGCAGAATTTGTCAATAAAAATAGCATGAAAAATATCCCATTTTAACCTTCACTGCAACCGATCGATGGCGATTAATCTACCGACCTCCCCAGTCAGGACTAGCTCGGTAGCTGGTGTTGTAATAAAGGTTGGAGACCACTAATATACACCTAGTGGGGGTTGCCAGTGTCTGGCACTGTCATTGTTGGGAGCCCATGTCCTAGCAGACGTCAACCTTCATTTCCTGTGGAACGAACCCAGTAATGCAGCTGAATGTGAGGCGTCTGTTGTCGCTCTGTAAGACACTTCGCCTCCTACAGGCAGATCACAGTCACTGACAGGTTTCTACCGTTTAACTTTCCACTTTTTCCACAAAAGTTTATTTCTACTTTAATCTGGCAATTTTATTTTGACTTTAATCTTAAAACGTTTTCATCCTGCAGAGATGAATTGGAGGTGTAGACTGGTGCTAGCTATACTGGGACCAGTAAGCCAGTGCGTGGACTTTTAGTTGGACTTCCATCATCAGCTGTTACCGACTGTAGATCCGTGCGCTTTAAACCATATCGGTGTCCTCTTTGGATCTTTTTGGCTATAAGTTAATGTCTGTGTCATAAAATGTAATGCCCCTATTATGTTTATAAGTCTTAGTATTTAAATTCTATTTATTTATTACTTCTCCTTTGAACTATGACCAACAATGATATTTCAGCTCCATGTATCATATATCTGAAACTGGCGATAGAATATAATTTGATTTTGGCCTCTTTCCTGACCTTCTACACCTACCCTACCTCCCAGAACCCCAAGGACTGCAGTAAGGCCCGGAAGTTGGTCTGCAACATCAACAAGGGCTGTGGCTATGGCTGCCAGCTGCACCACGTGGTCTACTGCTTCATGATCGCCTACGGCACGCAGCGCACCCTCATCCTGGAGTCGCAGAACTGGCGCTACGCCACCGGCGGCTGGGAGACCGTGTTCCGGCCTGCCAGCGACACCTGCATGGACCGCAGCGGCGCCTCCACAGGGCACTGGTCAGGTCAGTGGTCACTGGCCAAAACCCCAGACGATAAATCAGGGCTCTTTGGTGCCCTGCTGCCGTGTCAGTGCAGGAGATGCACTTACACAGTTCATTCTGGAGACACTGTTATCCAGGGGAACTCCAGTCATGGTTATGGATCGCAGCTCTTCATATACCTGGGTATTTATGGGAATTTACCCAAAAATACCTTTAGTCCCTTCGATTACAGCCGCTATGGTACAGTGCAAAGAAGCTTCAGTCTTGCCATTATGTGTGGTTTTTTTTTTTTTTTAAAGAATGGGTATACATTTGGTGGGGGCATTACCAAAGTAATGAAAGCCCTCTCCCCGAACTCTCTTTGAAATTGTTTTTTATTCCTCTGGACCCCTGAGTGAACAATTTTCCCCCTTCAGCCAAGGAGGGACAGGCTGTAACTGAGAGGAACATTCAGGGTATATGCTCGCTCTCTCTCTCTCTCTCTCTCTCTCTCTCTCTCTCATTTTCACTGTCATTCGCTCTTTCTGCTGTGAATTGGAAAAGGGGGGTAGTTACTGGGTTACTAAACACCAAAACCAGAGCAAGACATAAGTCTGTAAATTCGTAAATATGAATGTCAGTGTCATAATGCAGCGTTTTCTAACCCAGAAGCTGCCAGCTAATCAAGAACACCAGATATGGCAGTACAGGTGTGCTGGGAGCTGGGAGGGAGCAAAAATGTGGACTGTCTGGGAGGGAGCAAAAACATGGACTGTCTGGGAGGGAGCAAAAATGTGGACTGCCTGGGAAGGAGCAAAAATGTGGACTGTCTGGGAGGGAGCAAAAATGTGGACTGTCTGGGAGGGAGCAAAAACATGGACTGTCTGGGAGGGAGCAAAAATGTGGACTGTCTGGGAAGGAGCAAAAATGTGGACTGTCTGGGAGGGAGCAAAAATGTGGACTGTCTGGGAGGGAGCAAAAATGTGGGCTGTCTGGGGTCCCTGAGGACTGGCTTGAGAAACACTGTCATAATGAGTGCTTTGCAAAGAAGAAACTTTGTGCTTGGTCAGCATAGTTCAGACGCAGATATTTTTTAAAAATCCCATGTAGTTCTTACCTGTCGTCATTTAAAATATGTAGTATATTTCATTTATTTGAAGAAATGTTCTTAAATATTTGATGGCTTGCATAATTCATATTCTGTGCATATGCAGGTGAGCGCAAACACAGTCACAAACTTCCCTGAACCTTTCATTTCGATATCCGTGAGTCTTTAAAACCAGACCCTATTATGTCCTGCTCTTCTACTGCTCTGATGGGGAGTCTATCATCCATACTCTGCCTGGGAAGTCATTTAATAAAACATTTTTTTCTTCTCTTTGCTCTTCTTATTAGTTCCAGTGAAAAATAAAATGTAAAGGCCCCTTTCCTAATGAGACCTTGAGTCAGAAAAGGAATGTTTTCTTCCAAGGGATTATAAAAATGGAAACTGGATTGCACAGATTTAGCTAAACAAAATTATACCTACAAGACATCAGCATAGCGTTTACTGGTTTGCTACAGAGTAACTAATGCACAAATGCCTGAAAACAGTTACCTCACAGTAATAAACTCCTAGCTGGAGGAAGTACAGCATGCTAACAGCAGGACATGAAATGTCGTGAGTAAGGGAAGCTAGCTAGTAGCAAGGGAGGCTACAAGAAGCCAGTGGCAGAATTATGCAATGTCATTAAATTCAATTCTATGGCGCAAATGGCACGCTGAAGTGATGTATGATGTATTTAAGACTAATCAGGTGAGCCAGAAGCCACTTCGTTTAAAGGCACCGTTTGTGACACATGAAAACAGATTTATGACCTCCCTCTCCAGGGGAAGACAATGACCGGGATGTTCAAGTAGTGGAACTTCCCATTGTGGACAGCCTGCACCCCCGGCCCCCCTACCTGCCCCTGGCCATCCCCGAAGACCTGGCCGACCGCTTGCACCGCCTCCATGGCGACCCGTCCGTCTGGTGGGTTTCGCAGTTCGTCAAGTACCTGGTCCGGCCGCAGGCCTGGCTGGAAAAGGAGATCCAGGAGGCCACCACCAAGCTGGGCTTTAAGCACCCCATCGTTGGGTCAGTGTCGCCTGAATTCCTCTCCCTTTCCCCCTCCTCCCTCTCTTCCATTCTGTTATCTCCTAGCCTTGTGCTAGCAGCCTTGTGCTAGCAGCCTTGTGCTAGCAGCCTTGTGCTAGCAGCCTTGTGCTAATCTTTTAGCTGGTCCCCATGCATAACACAAATAAGATGCTTTCCCCATGCGCTTCCTTTAACAAGTCGCCGCAGCGCTTCACGCGGGGAGGAATCGGGGAATGGGGCTGGCCGGAAAGCCGAGCGCACTGCCAAAGCAGCTCCACGGAATCACCACGGAAACAGAGGCCCCATCTCTCGCACGTGTGCATGGGTATCTGTTATCTATACTCGGCAGGAGAAACCCACGGAAAGCCCACTTCAGTCTTTGAAAATGATTAAAAAAAACAACAAAAAACCTAAAAAGATTGAATGGACATGCAGTGGGCCGTCCTGTGACCTCATTGGCCTCTCTCTATATGCACATGCACGGGCGAGTTTATTGTTTCTGGGGCCCTATTGAAAAAGGGACATTGGGACCTCCCTCAGTGTTTCAAAAAACTAAATAAATAGCTATCAAGTAGAATCAGAAGATCATAACTAGATAGCCGGTTAGTAAAACACCCTATTTCAGCATCTCCTAAATAAGGAACATGGTTATTTAATAGGAAGTGTAGTGAGTGTTTGTGGCCAACAGGGGGCTTCACATGAACGTGTGTTGTGATGCACTGCAGAGTACACGTGCGGCGGACGGATAAGGTGGGGACCGAGGCCGCTTTCCACTCCATCGAGGAGTACATGGTGCACGTGGAGGACCAGTTTGAGAGCCTTGCGCTCCGAATGCCCGTGGACAAGAGGCGCGTGTACCTGGCTACCGACGACCCCTCGCTGCTTCAGGAGGCCCGTACCAAGTACGTAGCCTTTGTGTGCTGGTGCGGAGCGAGGCCCTTAACCCCCAATTGCTCTAGGGACCGACTGACCCTGCTTTGTCAAAAATGTATGTTGCCTTGGATAAAAGGATATGGATAAAATTCATGTAATTGTGTGCATCTGCATGCTTCCCAGTCATGCCATGTCTGCACGTCCCATATAGGTACCCGGATTATGAGTTCATTAGTGACAACTCCATCTCATGGTCTGCCGGCCTCCACAACCGATACACGGAGAATTCCCTGAGGGGCGTCATTTTGGACATACACTTCCTGTCCCAGACCAACTTCCTGGTCTGTACCTTCTCCTCACAGGTAAGCACACCTGATAGCAGGGGTGGGGGGAGGAAAATGAAGTTGATGAAACTCACATCTGCTTTACGTTATTTGTTCAGAGCGTCCCTGCAGAATAAAACACCCATAATAAAACGATAAAGCCCGATATTCCATAAGGTTATTATGTCTATCGGAATGCTGAGCATGACGTGCGGGGCTGCTTCAGACATCCTGTATTCCAGCCTTGTCCTGGTTCTTGGTTCTTGAGATTCCCCCCCCCCCATGTCTCTTCTGATGAATCCTCCGATTGCCCCCCCACACCACCACCAACCGCAGGTTTGTCGCGTGGCCTACGAGATCATGCAGACGTTGCACCCCGACGCCTCCGGCAACTTCCACTCGCTCGACGACATCTACTATTTCGGGGGACAGAACGCACACAACCAGATAGCGGTACACCCACACCAGCCACGCGGTCCCGACGACCTGGCGCTGGAGCCCGGCGACGTCATCGGCGTGGCCGGCAACCACTGGGACGGCTACTCCAAGGGAATCAACCGGAAGACGGGCCGCATTGGCCTCTACCCCTCATATAAAGTGAAGGAAAAAATCGAGACGGTCAAGTACCCCACGTACCCCGAGGCTGATAAGCTGCTACACTTCTAGGAAGCCTTGGACCTGAGTAGGACTCTGCACACATAAGAGAAGAGAAACTTTTAACCGGGGAAAGAGACTGCACTGCGTGTGAGTGTGAGTCTACGTCTGTGTGTGTGTGCGTCTGAGAGTGTGTATGTGTTGGAAGGGTGTCTCACTACCACACCCAGGGCTGCTCGCTCACTCCTCGCCTCCTCTTCCTCGCCAGCAATGACACCGGGGTCATAAAAGAATTAAAAAGGTGAACTAAACACGGAAAAGAAGAGGGAGTCGTCTGACCTCCTGTTTAATGAAGGGATTGCTATCGCAAATGTTTTATTTAAAAACAAACAAAGCCAGCCACACCGATGGGAGAGAATAGGAAAAAAAACTTAATGCTACCAATTGGAAGATGATTTTTATTTCCATGTGCTGTTTTTTCGCCCTTATACCCATTGACTGAATCTTCATCTCAAGCCACGCCTCCTCTTCCTCCTCGTACTGCGAGCATTTCACCTAGTGTGTCTCTACATTTGCTATTAATTTATATAAAGTTGTGCTTTTAATAAGTGAATTTATTTTTTTTTTCTGGGTCAGGTGCTTGTGTGCACTGGTGCGCGTGTGTGCGTGCGTGCGTGTCTGCATGTGTGCGTGTACGTGTGCGTGTGCGTGAGGACGGCTGCATCTGTGCATGCAAGAGTAAGTCCAACTACGGTGCCTAAAAAAAGTAAATGGCTTCTCTGTTTCTTTTCTTAACTATATATTTTTTTGCGCTCAGTGTGAAAGCAACGTCGACACTGGACAGTAACTTACAAATCCTCAACATAATGGCACATCCTCAGCCAGCCAGTGTCTGGGCATCCAGTGTGATTGGACCCCGCAGAAATGGTTTTGTCTTGTTAATTTTTTTAAATTTATTTTTAATCTTTTAACATTGGTATGATGTTAAAATTGGAACCAACGTTTAAAACAGTTATAACAAAAATAATAATTGTCATGACCGGTTTTAGCCAATCATAAGGAGATTTTCATATTTTAAGTTCCTGGTCATTGTCTTTGATAACCAATCAAATAAATCTGAGGAACCAAGTCAGGGCTGTGTCGTTTTAATAAGAGGCACGTTACACACCATCAATCGTTCCATTCCCTTAGTCTGCACCCCTGAAAATCCCACCCCCACACCCCATAATAATATGAGCATTTGAACATTTTAATCACCCAGTTAAAAAGAATAATAATAATAATTTTAATGTTAGATTTCATTCTCAGAATGAAACATTCAGATAGAAAGAATCGTTATTTCAGTCGGTCCACGCATCCTTAATATAGAACTACAGGTAGGAACTGCAGTTGCATTATGCCAGGTGCCAAACAGGCCTAAGCGCCACATCTGCCTTGTGAAAACCGCAGCTCTCTTACCACTTGTCACAATATTTGATTATGATCCTGCTGTGTGATGTCAAGCCGTCTCAATCCGGCTAGCACTGTCGGCGTGTCACCATTTAAAGTGAGCGGCGTTTACTGTGGCGTTGTTTGGAATTACAAGATGAAGTGCTAACAATGAGAATCGCTTACATTCCGGAACACGCGAGATGGAACCCGAACCCGCTATTTCCTTCCTCAACCGTCAAGAAGAATAAGCTAATTAATCCTGTCATAGCAGATACAAAATTATACTTCAAAACCTACCTTCGTAACACTCACCCCCCCCCCCCCCCCCCCCCGCACCCCCCAAAAATTTAACAAAAAAAAACCGGCTACTTCAAACAACCAAAAAACCAGCGGAGCACT
>JAOYFF010000027.1:11550755-11562916 GCA_025773925.1 Cryptomyrus ogoouensis
TTTCCTCCCCCACCCGCCAAGAAAAATAAACTAATTAACCCTGTCCTAGCAGATACAAAATTAAACTTCAAAACCCCCCTTCGTAACCCCCACCCCCCCCCCCCCCCCACCGTAAGCCATCTCAAAAATTTTAACACAGCCAACGGTGCTTAATAAACACACAAGTCAACCGGGGGTCATTTTAATTAAAGCATAGTGCGAGGTAGAGGCCCATGCCTTTAATAGTCACCTAAAGGGAATGTTGGTTCAGCCAATTGTTCTTTTGATTGGACAGCAAAGCGGTGCTTCCTGGCGGAGGAAAGCTGGCTGTCTCAGCGCCTCGCTTATCAGCTCCATACGCGAACGTTGCCTTTCTGTCCATTAACAATCAGGCCTCAGCAATAGCATGACCCTTAAATGTCTGCAGGCTGCTGCTCATCCAACAATCGCTAACATTTGCTGGCTCTGTCTCATAGCTCAGGGCCCCATAGCACACTCTCCACATTGTGACAGAAGCAGTGCTTGAACCACAATTTAGTTCTCATCCATGTTCCGTCCACAAGGCTAGGAGCTGCAAGTGGGCTTCTATCCAACATCCATCATGCAGGACTGCTGTATAATTAGTTCTGCATCTGGACAATTCAGGATGGATATTTACAATCCTAGCATACATCACATTTAAGCTCCAACATTTAAATGTGTTCTATATGGCAGTGAAAATTCAAACTTTTGTTGATAGCCCCCCTAGGGGCTGATATATTTGTCCTGATCCCCCCCCGACAGGCTCCACCACCACATAGACACATACTGACCTCAAATAAACTTTTTAATTTTGTTTCATGATTAATGTCATTATTTTAATTTGTTAGCATCATATAATAAGTTCATATTATTGTTAATAAGGTTACAATTTCGAAATTGGTCTGCCCCCCCACACAGGAGCTGGAAGGGAGCAGAAATGTGGACTGTTTGGCTGGGAGTTGGGAGGGAGCAAAAACATGAGGGTCCCCGAGGACCGGGTTGGGAAACATCATTCTGCACCCTTGCAGCTCACATTAAGATGATGCTCACCGCAGGTGCGGAAATTTCCCTGACTTGGGGGGAAAGGAAACAGATTACATAAAAAGCTTAACACTGACAGTGATATTCAGATATTCAGACTGTTCAAAAACAGTGCAGTATATATTATTAAGTATATCTTTTCTCAAATATATTCCCAAATATTCCCACAATTTAACATTGACATTAGAACATACACCAATCACCATACTACCAAACTAACCCTGACCTGTTGAGGCATGGACTCCACAGGACCTCTGAATGTGTCCTGTGGTGTCTGGCACCAAAACGTTAGCAGCAGATCCTTTAAGTCCTGTAAGTTGCGAGGTGGGGCCTCCATGGATCGGACTTGATTGTCCTGCACATCTCCCAGATGCTAAATTGGAGTGAGATTTGTGGAATTTAGAAGTCAAGTGAACACCTTGAACTCCTTTTTATGTTCCTCGAACCAGTCCAGAACAATTTCTGCAGTGTGACAGGGTGCATTATCCTGCTGAAAGGGGCCACTGCCATCGGGGAATGCCACTGCCATGAAGGGCTGTACTTGCTCTGTAACAATGTTTAGGTAGGTGGTAAGTGTCAAAGTAACATCTATATGAATGCCAGGACCCCAGCAGAACATTGCTCAGAACATCACACTGCCTCTGCTGGCTTGCCTTCCTCCTATAGTGCATCCTGGTGCCATCTTTTCCCAAGGTAAACAACGCACATGCATTGGGTCAGCCACGTAATGTAATGGCAGATGTGGCTCATCAGACCAGGCCACCTTTCTCCATTGTTCATTAGTCCAGTTCTGGCATCTTTCTTATCTTCATCATTATGCTTTGGGCACCCATGAGCCCATTGCCAGTTCACCAGTTAGCCTTCCTTGGACTAGTTTTGATAGGTACTGACTATTGCATACCAGGATCACACCTCAAGACCCACCATTTTGGAGATGCTTTGATCCAGTCATCTAAAACTTATAAGAATTGCTTCTTTTCTCCAAAAAGTTACTTATGTCATGTTGGATGGCTAGATAAACATCACTTTGGTTCCCAAACCTCTCCTCAGGGGCACCTCAGCCATTTCCTGTATTTGTTAAATTTCATCACCAGCTCAGTTAATTTAAGGCATTGATTAGCCAAACAAGGCGTGCTAGTGGTTGAGTAAAAAAAAATACATTTTATGTATTAAGACCCAGGACACGCTGGAGAGATTATGTCTCTCAATTGACCTGGGAACTCCTTGGTTTTCCCCGGAGGAGCTGGAGGAGGTGGCTGGTGAGAGGGAGGTGGCAGCATCCCTGCTTAGACTGCTGCCCCTGTGACCCAATCCCAGATTGGATGGATGGATGGATGGTATTAAATGGTTGTTGCAAATACTGGGGTAATTTTAGTAGAAATTTTGACTAAGTTGGCAGACTTTGACAGATAAAATATAGCTTTACACCAACATGAAGATCATTTGAACATCATTTCTTTTGCTGCCAAAGACTTTTGCACAGTATTGTATAAATTAGGTTTTCTGTAGATTAAAATATTGAGGGTGAGGTGGAAGACGGTGTATAAATACACAGTCCTAGCTGAGTGTTTTATTAACAGTATGTTTATTCATTTACTACAGTAATAACAAGGCAACCTCCATTCTGCCATTGGAGGGCACGTTTCAGTGCGCTGTCTGTGTCTTGTTTGCAGGGATTCCAGCGGACAGGCAGGGGAACAGGTGTGATATTGTCACCTGTAAAGTGTGAGAAAGGAAACTGCAAAAAAATAAAAACACGTCGAAGTCAGGAGGAAACTACAAACGCCAGGAATAATGAAGCCGGGGGTGGTTAGGGTTAGGGTTAGGTTTAGGGGGCGTTGTACTCCGGGTTCTATTCTTTCCTTCGGCTGTAGCTGTAGCATTGTTATTAAAAGCTGTGATCATGAACTCGCCCATTGTCACGGAAGCTGTGTTGAGCTATGGTAATAATAAGCTCAACACTACTTTTATGGAAGTGGGCTCCAGGCTCGCAGAAATTTCACAACACTGGCACATTGATCTCGGCTCAATAAAAATCCATTTTCCTACTGTTTCTGCATGACATCTTGGGCTCATGAGAGTGTTGACGGTGAAATATGTTGAAGCTGCAGCGACGACGTTAGAGTATTGGGTTCATAACCCATAGGCTGAGCTATAGTACACATGAGTGGGTTATTATACTAGACTTGCTCCGTATCTCTGCATAGAGTTATAAACCTGTTTTTGGATAAAAAAAACATCAGCTAAGCAACTCAATGTGCGACCAGCTGTTGTGAAGAAACACATCTGGTATAACCTTGTAATTAGTTTTGACATATAATTATAAACGAATTTTCTTGGTTTATTTAAATTGATCTATGTCCTTTGTACTAGCTTTCTTGGCAATGAACAAGAAAAATTATTTTTGACTGCTGCACTAGTATCTTACTCTGCCTTTGGTTTTCGTGTTTTATCAATGAATGTTTCCACAGCTGGAATTCTTTTTTCTTGTTTTTAATGTCCACCAAGAATAAGACAACGGTTTGTCCATATCGCCCTTTTGACCACAGCACCCTTCTGTCTGCGACATCATCTGGATACTAGACTGGAAACTTGACCCGTTCGTCATACACCGTTGACATTACCAGTTCATCTATGACCTCACTATTCACCAAATGACATCATCTCTTAAATAAATGTTGCCGGGGTAACCTCTTTCTCATCAGCACCACTATTTTCTTTTCTGCTGCACATTGGCCTGGTCAGAGCTACAGACTCCAGACCTTCTGCCGGTTCACCATCCTGTCATGAGTGTAACTGTCCTCTCAGCAATGCCCACACTAACTTCCTCTTCCTCTCTCTCCTGTGAAGCCCTGCCCAGGGCGTCCTGCATTATGATGCTCATTAGTGCCCTCCTCCTGCCAGATCTGATAGCGGGTGATTTAGAGCCAAGCTCATCGTCACAGCCAGAGAGAAATTGCAGAGCTGTCCTTATCACCACGGACGCCATATGTCCACACTTTTACATAAAGCTTCCTCTTCTGGCTCATCCATCTTCTGCTCTGGCACCCGGTGGAAATGGCTGTTGTGTTATACATGCTGCCCTTAGGGGTCCGTGACGTTACCAGTTTTATTGAATTCTTCAGCAGTAACTGTTGCAGCCTGCCATCCTTTTTTGTTTCTATCACATTTTGCTGTCTTTGCATCCATGGCAAAATTTGCAGGGCTTAAAATGTTGCTAACCAACATTTTAGGCCAGTATGCAGTCGATCAAGTTGTGCTCCCAAAAATGGATGTTTCAACTCTTCACCACTTAATACTAACATCACTAGGTGTGGGTCAACAGTCATCCAGCAGTATTTCAGGAATTGCATGTCGACCTTTTTCATGGTTTATTTCATTGTATTATTTATCTTGTTTCAACTGGCAGAAGTTAATTTTGATGCATGTGAATGTAATTTGATATTACAGCTGATGGTTCACATGAAATCAAACATAAGGATTTAAAACGGTGGGGTAAAGCATCATGGACCTGTCTGATTTCAAACCCTGAACCATGGGGATATGTGTCATATAACACATTCACATATTCGACAGGGCCAGTTGAGTATCACATACTTTATATTTAATAAGTATGCAAAAAATATATATATGCAGAAAATGTCATTTGGTTACATTTTCTGTCCTTCCAGTCATCATCCAGTCAATTCCAGTAGGATCACGGCAGACCTGTGACCTATCCAAAGCAGCATATATAAGACGCACAGCAAATTAGTCTAATTGCATGTCACTAAACTGTGGGAGGCCACCCCTGTGACACTGGGAGAGCTTGCAAACTCTCAATTTCAATTTGCAATCAAATCACCCAGGGCTAAAGGTTCGAGGTAACGGTGCTCTCCACTGAGCTGCTGTGCCAACCCTTTTTAAGCAAATAATTATTTTAATTTTTTTAAACACTTTTACCCATTTAGGCAATTCATAAGAAATTATTCAATTAAATAGAATGCCTTTCCTGCCTGGCAATTATGTAAGTTCATAATTGTTGATCTGCTTACTGTCGATGAATCATTGCCAAGGAAACTATTGAATCGAGAGTTCTATGTTCTATTTACTGTAATTTGAAAACTTTTCAATTCTATTTAAAAAACGCCCACAGTTACAGCCCAACCTGAAATGACAGAAATAGTTCAATTGGGGAAATAATTAGTTCGATCAAGTGCTTAAGAGCTCCTCTGGAATGAACACCTATACATCACCAGACTGCTAATACCAGGATTGGACCCCCTGCGATTCTCAGCGGCAGGGCTCACAGAACATGTCATTTTTCTGGCCAAATAACTCCACTCCCAGCCGTCTCTGCCGGATCACAGTGGGACTGGAGAGGGTAAAACAGTACAGGTAGTCTTTCAAACATTAGTTCATAAAAAAATCCATGTCCTGTGGTAATATTTTGAATCTTCCAGGAAATCAATATTATTTTGGATGAATCAAATGTACTATTCACCTGAAGATACCATTTTCAAGCAATGTTGTCATTTTTTGCTACATATTAAAACTTCCAGAGGCAATGATTAGAATATCTGAGCATTTATGTTGTCATAGTTTGATCCATTCTGATTTAAAATGTATGAATGATAAAATTACCTACAAATACAATTCCTCCCAGAAGCCTAGTTCTTTGTAAGACATTGGGAACCTTTGGAAATCTTTGCAGTAACACCCAAGTTTACTGTTTAGACTTTATAGAACATCTGTGAGAAATTATTTCCAGTCTTTTTATTTTTTCTCCACACATTTCTAGAACATTCTACAGCCATCATGTTGCTAGCTGGGACAACCCCTGAGCTAGCTGCTGTTCTCTTGTGTATCTAAATCATGTTTAAATCCTGGTATTATAGCCAGACGCTGAGAGAGGAGCTAAAGTTACGTTTCATTTCTCGGCTATAATTGTAGAGTCATTGTTGGACATCTGAATAAATTAATGATGGACTCTTAGCCGGAAAAGGACACTCTGTGTCCGATAAGCAGGCGATGTCGCCCAAGCAATGGGCTATTTTTGTAATAAAGCAGTGTGAGACTCTCTTTGCTTTAATTAACTGAGATACTGAGGTTAATTAGTTGCTTTATTCCCAGAGTCTTTCAGAAGATTATAACTTTGCCAGGTTAAAACTGAGACTTTGTCCAACTTTTCTATACAGTGCCTAAGTGCTTTTAGAATATTTGAAAATAATACTGATATGACCCCTCCCCATGGGTGTCACAGTGGCCCAGTGGGTTTGTCATGTTGTTTCATAGTTCCCGGGTTGGGTTGGGTTGGGTTGGGTTGGGTTGGGGGGTGCAAACGTGGATTAGGTTTGTATTACATTGTGGGGGCCAAATGTCCCCCCATAATGTAATAAAAACCTGCTTTTTGACGTTGTGGGGACCATTTTTCAGGTCCCCACAAAGATCTGTGATTACAATCAAAAAAGTAAAAATGCCAAAACTCTTGTATTTTGTTTGGTTACTTATGGGTAAGCTTAGGGCAGGGTAGGGGTTACGGTCGTCATGCTGAGATTAGAGTTTTTCTCATAGAAATGAACGGAGAGTCCCCGCAAAGATATACTTACAAACAAACCTGTGTGTGTGTGTGTGTGTGTGTGAAGCACACGCTCCCTGTGTCGCATGTGTTTCCTCTTGGTAACCCAGTTACATCCTGCATTCCAAAGGGTAGGTTAATTGGTGAGTCTAAATTGTCTGTAGTTTTTAAATGTGTATGCCCTGTGATGGACTGGCATTCCACCCAGTGTATACCCCTGCCCTGTGATGGACTGGCATTCCACCCAGTGTATACCCATGCCCTGTGATGGACTGGCATTCCACCCAGTGTATACCCCTGCCCTGTGATGGACTGGCATTCCACCCAGTGTATACCCATGCCCTGTGATGGACTGGCATTCCACCCAGTGTATACCCATGCCCTGTGCCCTGTGATGGACTGGCATTCCACCCAGTGTATACCCATGCCCTGTGCCCTGTGATGGACTGGCAATCCACCCAGTGTATACCCATGCCCTGTGATGGACTGGCATTCCACCCAGTGTATACCCCTGCTTTGCACACTGCCCCTTACGAGTATGTTCTAGTGTATGTTGTATGTTGTCACATACACTAGAAAAGCACGAACTGGACTTGACAGCTTCTTGTTATTGATCTACTTATCATTACAATTAGTTTGCAAAAAAAAACTAAATTACAAAACTGAACCACTGCAACCAAAAAAATACATACTGAAAACCTTGCTGTAGTATTTTGCAGGGTAACATTTTTCTGTTGTTATATAACTTTTTTTTTTTTTTTTTTTAAGATTCCCAGATAAATAGTCAACAGAATGAGAAATTGTGGGTTTTATCAGTAAGTTTTGATCTAATATCATGCATGTGATGGTTGGGCATTCACCATGTGATCTAGGAGACTTCAGTCACCTGACAGTTATTTCACCGTGCAATTATTCACTATGATTCAGGGCTCAGCAACACTGAAGCAAAATGAAGCCATATTTCATCTTCATGCTTCCACTATCTCCCTGATAATGAATATTTTTTTTTTTTTCCCATTTTCTTCCCTCTGGAGAGTGATGGAGAAACTCTGGAATATTCCTGAGCGTAGCCTATTTACCTGGACTTGTTTCTGTCCTGTTTCTGGAAATCCATCTCAAGCGATAAGGAAGGAAAACCACCCAGAGCAGATCTGCGATAGAAGCGAAGCTCTGATTGAAAAAATGAAGACAGCAGAGTACGCACACGCATGTGGGGGGTGGAATGTCCTTCTTTGCCAGCATTTTCTTCCCTAAACCCATGATATTTGGGCCTTACCCTTCCACCTTGACACTGACAGTATCACCCCAGTATCTGCCTCAGCCAGAAAAACAAAAGCTTCCTCACTGAGAATGATCATTTCCCACATTCAGAGGCAATTTGTTCCTGATGTGGACAGGTGTCGGGATCGATTTTCATAAGAAAATGCTTGTAGCGCCTAAAAATGATGGAGCCAGGAAAGATTCTTATCTAATCCACTTGTTGACTCCATCAGAAAATATGAGTCAGTTAAATCTGGAGTACTCACCATAAATAATGTAGATGTAGAGAAAGTTCTCTCCAAGTCATATTGCCTCAGAGAGTAGCAGGGAGAGTGGGATGATCACAAAATGCCCCCAGTAGCTGACACATCTCACACAAGAGCAGGAATGCAGAGCGGGAGAGTGAAGTCTAATTCCAGTCAGTTCTATCCCTCAGATTATGCATCCTTGCACTTTTTGTAAGGCCCTCCGAGTCGGACAGTAACCCTAGATCCGAAAATGGGCACATAGTCTTTTATCAGGTAGATATATGGATTTGGCTTTAATATTGAGAGGCTGAGCCCCAGATGACTGTCAGTAGTTGGAGGCGACGTCACGGCATTGGAGGGGAGGCGTAGCGGCAGGATGTGGGCAGGCTGCACTGATGAAGCTTCAGGATTTCTGCACTCTGCTGATAAAGGGGAACTGCATTGTACTCTGGGCGGCTGATATATTTTGATGCGAAGTTGCTGACTTCACTCACTTCTGTTAGGATTCCCTTGCCAGCAGCCACCATTGTCCCCTCAAGGGAGACTCTTTCCCTAAAACCGGTGCCAAGCGAAGACTGAAACATCAGCACATGCAGATTTACAGATGTTTTCTTTATGAGCACATTCTGTGTATAAGAATGGTATTTTGCATTCAGTGGGACTTACAGGGTAGTAACAAATGCTATATAGCAAGTAAGCCTTATATGCACCAAACGAACTGCACAATGCAATACTTCAGGGATCTTCTAAGCTAGCAAAAATATTTCAATTAGGTGATACAGTGAGGCAGTACACAATGTGTAATACGCTTCCGGTCACACATATGCCAGGGCCTACACAAGCATTCAAATGTATTGCACAGCTGCTCTGCGATGCCCCAGCCGTAATCTTTGGCATCTGAGCTAGAGATCTCCCTGTGAACATATGGCAGGCATGGACCAGCAAGGCTGGCTGCTGTGTTGGAACAGGAGATCAGAGCATAATGGTAATCATAGTCTGTCCCCTCTAATGCCTGCCTGACATCTCCACCACACCCCATCTAGTCCAAACCACCTTCCTTCCTGCTCAGAAATGTCACGAAAAAATGGATGCACAGCACTCAGTTATTTTTTTTTTCCCCCTCTGGTGTCTATGTGACATGGAGGGGCAGAATGTAAAATTCAGAAGTACTTTGGAGTGATAGAGCGTACGACGTTGGAAGCCTGGGGAGAGGGGGATGGAGGGCGATAGGGAACACATATGTAAACATGAAATAGGAAAAGAAAAGGAGGGCAAATAATTCCTTAAAGGAAATTAAACATGGGGGGGGGCTTTCAAATAAAATCAGGATTAACGGTAAGAGCAGAGCAGCTTGGGAGCAAATTAGGAAGAACAGATCTGTGTAAGAAAGTTAGATATACACACTTGTATCAGGACTATTACAGTAAATAGAGATCCAGTTTTCCTCTGCACTGCTCGACCCACCTCTATGCTGGACTGCCTGCTAGCAGAAGCGACATGTAAATCGAGAGCTGTTTCTGTGGGTAATTATTTCGTACGATTCATAGCCTCGCTCAGCAACAATGGGCATTTTATTACTCACAAAGAAATATCGACGTTGTAGTACATTTGCGAATGTGCAAGCGGAAATCTGCCCGTTTGGGTTGGGCGTTTCAAACTAAATCTCCGTGACACTTTTCCTTGCTGGCACAGCTGAGCAGCTTTTGTTGTCACAGAGACCCAAGGGGGACATTGGTGATGTCATATCTATTCTCAGGGCATATCTTTTTTTTATTGCTCCGCTAGTGTTGCTGAGTCAATCCTTTATCTGTTTATGCTTGTGTAGTTTTTCACCTCAGTGAAGGCCTCTGACACACCACTTACTAACGTTTGTCCCCCTAATCCAGGAGATTAACTGGCCCATGATGATGATGCGGACACTCGCACTTACCACATATATTAAGAATATTTTACGTGGCTGCATCCCTTTAATTGACAAAGCCATTTCTCTGCCCCACTTTTTGGACAGCTAGTGTCCAGAGATGAATCAGATGAGACGGAAATTATGGGATGGCTGCCAAAAAAACATACACCATTTTCAGAGGGATTTTCAGTCCTAGAACAGCCCTTCAGTTTTCAGACTTTACTGTGCGTTTCCCGTGATTCCTGTACTTTTCTCTCTCCTGACATGTGAAAACAGATGTTATTTTGACATTACAATGGCAATGGAAGCAAAAAGGAAAACGTTCCAGGAATTCCCTTTCAGAAGCTGGATAAAGATTATATATTACATTCATATGTCATTCTTTATTAGTTTTTCCCTAGATGAGGGTTGATGATATATGTCGAACCCAGTACCTCAGGTCTGATTAAAGAATGTTTTTTATTTATTTTTTTACTGGTATGATTGAACGCGTAGCCTTTACTTGTACTATTAGCTTAGGGTTGTACTTTTCTATATTCCCTTTCATACCATAAAAATGTGCAATGCTCCTTCGCGTTACCCTTTTATTGTCTTGTTTAGTGTCTTGTTAAAATGTGCCTCGATAAATTAAATTCATAAAAGAAGACTAGAACAGGCGGAAGAGAAAATGAGGAGAGCACAGAGAAGTGTCCTCGCAGAGATCACAAACCTAGGAAATTAAACTATACGACAAACCAAACACGTCGACAGGGACAACGGGAGGGTGAAGTCAATGCCGGATATCACCGAAGCCAGACCAGAGAGGATGCTGCTATTCATGCACATGCATCTTTGCATGCATTTTTATTAATAATTTGCTGTTTGCGTGTTTTCTGCTGACAACGGTGTTTGATGGCTGGTTTAGTTATGTAAATGAAATGCCATTGCGATCACCCCATTGTCATGCTAATAATATAGCTGCAATTAAAACGAGTGGAAAGACAGAGGAGGACAAAAGACACAGCTGAGAGTCTTTGTTCTTTAATCCTGGCACCGGACTGGCCAGGGGATCTATCCAGGTAGGGAAGCTGTCAAATATTTTCCAGTCAAACTGAGTGTAAAGAATAATAATGTAAAAGTGAATAAATACCATAACACAATTCTGACCCGCATTTCCCTAAGTGGAGCCTACTTTCATTTAATTTTATGGTATAGAATTGAAAAGGAGTGTTCAGTGTGGAATTAATGATGTCTGCACTACCACTTTTTTATTTAACTTTCCATCCCAAGGGAATGATTGTAACTAATGATATTTTATTGTAGATTTATTTTTATATGCCAGCCCACTGTTGCCTGAGTGCATCTACCGGATCAGACACCCCTGGATCTCGATTCCTCAGCCAGAAAGTGAAGAGAATGACGTGCCAGGAAAAACATGCAAGAAAGCACAGGGATCACTTTCCAGTTGGTTGGATTTTATTAATCTTGTTTTAATTTTCTTCTGTTTAGTTTCTAATCCTTTGTGATTGTCTTTTGCGAAGAGTTGTGCTGTGACTTTTTCACCTACCTCTGGTGTTGTTTAGATTTGTATGATTTGTACGTATGATGTATGATTTCCATGTAGCTCATTAGCATGTCTTTATAATTCAGCCGACTGTAAAGTAAAATTATTAATCATATCTAAGAACTGTGATAAATGCTGACAATGCCTGCTGATGTTTGTGGTTTCAGCCTACCCTGCACCTTGTGGCCTATCAAAGGAAGCTATATTTCTGCTATAAATAAATACAACTATCTATCTGTTTGTCCACTATAGGTTCAGGGTGCAACTGCAGTCTCCCCAAGGAAGAACAGGGCACACAGCAGGGGTCCTGCTGGATGCCATTCTACTCCATTCATATATATGTGCATAATGATGTCTTTTGATTGCCGTGTGAATGGATAATAATGATAAAATGTCTCGTTAAAAGATAGTAGCAGACAGAGTAAATCTGTCTTTCACTGACTTATTGTGAAATAATGTAAATATGGGAAAGGAGAGATTTGATATGCACTCTTCCCCCCGCCCCCCCCCAAACAAAACACAAAAAAAAAAAAAAAAAAAAAAGAATTTGAAATTGTTGCAGATTTATTAAAAAAGAAAAACTGAAATATCACATGGTCCTAAGTATTC
>JAOYFF010000027.1:11572512-11584505 GCA_025773925.1 Cryptomyrus ogoouensis
AAGAGGACACTGCAGTTAGGAGCTGCTGCTTTATGTGGTATAAGAGGACACTGCAGTTAGGAGCTGCTGCTTTATGGAATAACATTAAGGGAATGTAAAAAGCCGAGCATTACTAGTTTTCTGCATGTCAGCATCTGAACAAAAATCTCCCTATTAAAGCTGAGCCATGTGGCCCGGGGAGTGGGGGCAGCCATATTGATTACCCGCTCCGACTCTCAGCATTACTGCATGAGATGATTTCAAATAAAGCTATGGATAGGACTCTCCCAGAAGTTCGATGTCAGGAGCGCCGGTTATCGATTCCTGCCTGGGACCAGGCCAGGCTTCCAGAGGGTCACATTAAATGGCGGTGGCCTTGCAGGGAGCCGCGTACACTACTGGAAGCGCGGTACTAATCTTCCCTTCCATCCTTGCTGTGGGACACCTCCCGCCTGCCTCAGAAGGGCTTACGCTGGAACAGCTCATGGGCGTCGTCACTGGCCTTCTTTCGAGGTGATACGCGACTCAACCAGCCCCGCAGCTGATAAATAGCATCAGGTTAAGTCTGCCTGAGGTGTTCAACCAGTTTTATAAGGAGAAAAAAAACTAAAATTATATGAAAATAGGTTCACCAGCTTTCCATTCAGTAGCACACTTGTTTCCCATTCATTTTAGATAGCAAAGGGCTATAATCCATCATGACAGGGGTAAATGAATTACAGATTATTATTAATAATATTTTTTATAACAGAGACCTTAAAAAAACAGTATAAAGCCAGGTTGTTTCTTACTTTCAACTGCACTGCTCCCCTTACTAAATTACTACTCCATCCATTCGTCTTCCATAACCGCTGATCCATTACAGGTTTGCGCTGAGCCTGGAGTCTATTAAATTACTCCCAATGTCACTCCACCCCTGCTAAAATATTAGGCCCTATGTTCAGCTTTTACAGAATGTTTTCCGAGTTACAATTCATTTAGCGAGTTGGCTTTCTAACCTGCTGTCAAGCCCAAGCTGATCATCATGACGAGACAGTGTGTGTCGGAAGTTGGCGTCCCGGCCGCTTACGTTCAGATTCGATTGAAACGCTGATGCCTCTTGTTGTTCCTGCGATACTCCATCACCCCGGCAAAACTGAGCAGGTACCCGGCCAACAAAGACCGCTAGCGGGGACTTGCAGCGATGCCGAGGCGACTCCCAGGCAATGACAGAGTGGAAAGTCTGGAGAGCTAGAGAATTCCCAGTGGGCCATTCTGGTTGTGGACTACTGGCGAGATTCAGGAAGCTCCATAATTTTATGTGAACACTATAGCTCACTCAGTGGCTCTCACAATGACAAATTCTACTGTCAGTACCCTCCTCCCCCCACTCAATTAAATTTACCAGTCTGGGGTGCAACATTCCCAGACAGAAACCCAGGCCCACTCCAGTCCTGTTCCTAAGGCCCCAGTTTGGGGAGAAACTGCTGCAAATCCCATAACACTTGCACCTGGGTTAGTGATTGACATGAAAATTGGGACGAGAATAGCAAAACACACATGTGCCTGGGTACTCTTGTGGGTGTAAGGTAATTACCAGGAGGATAAATGTTAGGTAACCACGTCAGAGCATTAGGGAATGGGGTTTGGAGAGGTGAGAAGGACTATTGACAGTGAAGGAAAGCGCAGTTGTGTCTTGTGCAAGTTTGTGTCAGGATTAATGCTGACACTCTTGCAGTGGAAGAGTGTTTATACTATGGATTTAGTCTTCAGTAAATTGGTGGCACCTTTTGCCATGGGAGCGGGAGGACAGATCTCGAGGGGATCGACACATGATCCGATGCAGCAGGGAAGGCAAGGAAACGGGTGAAGCAGCAGAAGTTTCCAGTAGCCTCAAGCGATGACACCGTCAAGCTGTATAAATGGGGGAAAAAGTTATTCTGTTTGGTTGAAACTGTCACATAAGAAAGTAAATGTAAATGAAATAGCTGCAACAGCCAGCAGATGTAGGGACATGGGGGAAACTGAGAATGCAATAGAGGGCTCACAGAATCGGCTTGGAGGGAGAACTGTGAAGGCTGACACAACTGGTGCTGATGGGAGCGAAAAGGAGTATCATTATCAAGGCCGACCTGCAGGGGGCGCTACACAAAATTGACCACGGGATAGTCAAAGAATTGATGCAGCGGCAATGGCGCGTGTTGGTACCCGATTCTCCAAGTATCTCTCCAGCACACACACACACACACACACACACGCACCGGCTCGTCCGCTGGGGAAGTGATCGCACTCCTTTCATGTGATAATCGACTCTGGAGTTGCAGGGAAGACATTGTGTGTGAAGATTTCTCAGAAGAGCACCGCTTTGGGCGAGCCCAGGAGTTCGGCGCCGGCAGAGGGACCTCTCCGAATTAAAGAGCACATTTCAGCTAGGAAAAGGGAAAATAGCGTGACTTATCACGACTTCTATTATACAACAAGCGATGCAATATTAATGGCCACGAAAACTATGAGTGAGATTCCACCTCAATCTCTCTTTTTAAAGTTGAACAATATGAATAATCGTTCTTTTAATTACGGCCCATTCCCTTAACGTCACTGCATTAATAACCTTTACTTATTCCAGTCAGGTAAAATACATTTCATAAGATCATAAGAGGCTGAACACAAAACTGCTATTATCATCATTGACAATGATAATTGGTCTGTTCTGTGCCATCAAGTAAGCGAACGACTGATTTGTCTGAGGGCAGCAGTCAGGCACAGGATCTACATTGGTGACGGCATGTTTCTTCAAAGCTGTAGGAGAGAATGAAAAGCTGGTTGAAGGATTTGACATTATATTATGTTTCCACGGAGATGTTGCTTGTTGTGTTGCTTCAGAAGAAAGGGACTTGAGCCCAGCCCTCTACTTACAGCAGTACAATCATGCGCGTCACCATGCCAAGGTGTGTATATACGAGAGTGCGTGAGGTAAAAAGATAAGAACGGAAAAGTAACAGACTGGGTATAACGTGTCGTGTATTGTGTGTGTTCAAGGCGGAGGAAGATTGAATACAGACGCCAGGTCAATTTACAGAGGGCAGGGCGAGCCTCACCCCCCCCTGCGTGCCTCAGCAATCGTGCCGCTTAACGGTGACTTTTAACCCCGAGAGCTCACGGGTCGAGCGGAAACGCTGAATTAGCCAACGCCGAAGTGTGTCATACCGCAGCAGCCCGGGTCCTGTGTCACATTTTGACGTTTATGCCGAGTCACTTCTTTTGGAATCGGTTTCAATCCAAAGACTGAAAAAATAAATGTAAAAATATTAAATAGGTATTAAAAGGCTGTGGTATGTAAAATGAGACACCTCTGCAATTATGTACGACAAAATCAAATGCCATATTGTAGATGTCTTCTTCACTTTTCTGGTGAAATCTTGTGGAACAGAAGTACTGTAATAGGATAGGTTATAGAAATTACAGAAAGTAATTTGATAGCCCCTGTTCTGCTGAAGCGAATGTAATGCCACTCTTACTCAGACTTGAACCCGAGACAAATGACTTACCCTAATAAAATGCAGTGAAAGCACTGACCTTGGGCCTCGGAGACGTGACGGCATTGACTGTGACCCGAGGCACCGTTAGAGATACGTGGTTCTTCTTGGCCTGGCAGAGTCCCAGCTGCATAACCCTCTTGCTGAGGTACAATTGGTCAGTTCCCCGTAGGCCCAGGTGACACAGGAAACAGATCTGCTCTGCACCCCCTGCAGCTCGGCCCATATGCGTGCTGACAGAAGGTTTAGATGGCACGCCTGGCATCGAATATCCTCCCTCCTCCTGCCTTGTCCCCCTCGTTCCACTCGCATCTCAATCAGTCCGACTCCTGGAGCATAGAGTCCTAACAGAAAGAGCAGGTTCCTGTTTGACGTAAAGAATAACAGGGGCGACCTGCTGGGCCAGGCTCTAGGCAGACTCTACTGGAGGAGGGGGATTTTATTCTCAAAGGAAGGCAGTGACTCACTGATATGGACTCTGGTTATATGAAGTGTGTAACATGATGTAATGATGAGTGGGGAATGCCAGCTGAAGGTCCACAGAGTGGTTCCTATGTATGAGCCTTTGTCCAAACCTCCATCCTTAATTACAATTAACCACTTAATTAACCATTTCTGATGCTTTGATATGTTGCCAATAAAGGAAATACCAATATTGATACTTTTAATTGGAAAATAATTAGCTGGAACATTATGGATGATTTTCTAATTAGACCATTTTAGGAGCAGGAAAGGGTTGAAATGAAAGCCAACCTATAATAGGTTGGCCAATACCTGAATTTAATATCTACAGTGTAAAGAGTCCCCATACGGAAGGCATGTAAGGACTGAGGACACCTTCTGCAGAGCGTATAACTCCTGTGACGCCACAGGAAGGTACGTCACCTGATCTTGCTCAGTAAAAAGGTCTCATTGTAACGAATAGCAAAACAGCTAAAGGGTAGCATTTTCTCTTCTGCGTTTGCCTTCCTGTTCGATTTCTGCGAATCCTCCTCCTTCTACGCCTCCCTTTGCCCTTCGCAGACAGGTCAAGGAGGTCTTGCCGCAGCTCTCTGAATAGGCCCAGAAGTCAATAAACTAAGAGGCATGCAGTTAAGGAGAAGACATAGCGTGCACACAGCAGCTGAGAATGTGATTCCGTTAGCGTTTAATTCCTTTGTATGGGACCTAATGGAAGCTTGATCAGTGCAGCTGAACAGATCATCGACTTATATCCGTCGTATATCTGTTCTCCTGTGAGACACAAAGTCCTTGTACACATCACTTCCAAGAAACTTCTAGATTTATGTGTACAGGCAGGTCCCCAAGTTATTAATGAGATCCGTTGCGAAAGTCTCTCAGTGTTCAAGTCAAATTTGTAGGTAAGTCATAATATTATGTATAATATAACAATTATGCATTAATAAAGTAAGCACGTACAATACTGTACTGTACCTCAAGCAGACGAACTGCTGAAGCTATGCAACTTTTTCACGAGCGTCACAAAATAGTGCGTGTGATTGTTATTATGAATCCATTGTATTTCACTCTGATTTTTTGTATAACGGGCTTTACGGGAGTCCGGTCGTAAATACGAGATGTTCACAAACTGAACAGTCTTAATACGTCTGTCTTGTGTGTGTGGGTCAGTGGGTTAGACTGAAGTTGTGGGTTCAAATCCCCGGGTCAGTAGAGTGATTTTGTCGTTGTGCCCTTGAGTAAGGCCCTTAACACCCATTGGCTCCAGAGACTGTCTAACTGCTGTCACTTCGGATCAAAGCCTCCGCTAAACAAACTGTAATTGTTCCTTCATCACCGAGGAGCTTCTCCCAGGAGATCCTGTGATGTCCCTTGAAGCTGCAGGCACTCAGTGTCCGCCTCCTTTCGCAACTTCAGCTTTGTTTTTGAAGTAAAAGCTGGGGGTGTAATCTAATTAACACAAAACTATATCAGGCGCTTCTGTTAAGGTCGTGGGCAAGAGGCAAACATTCCCGCGATGTGTTGTATTTATTGCACTTCACCATCTGACAATAGGTCCAAATCCATTTATCTTCTCTTCAGTTGAAATGTCAGCATAATTACCTGGGCTCCTTGCTGCCCACACATCTAAGAATTTCGTGATCTGTTATTGGGGGTAGATTTCTGCCATTTGTCGTGCCCACTTTGGCTTCACTGAGCATTGTTTCTGTCACAAGAGCTTCACAATTCTCGACTTTGACATGCTTATAACTTTCTAAGGGTCCCTTTTCTACCCTGTTTAATAGATGCATGATAAAAGAAGAAGCCATAATACAGATGTACATTTGCTAATGGATGTCAGTACCGTAGCATCTAAAGAGCTCAGACTCCTAACCTCATTGTCTACAGCAGTGTCAACCCAGTCCTCAAGGACCCCCGGGCAGTCCACAGATTTGCTCCCTCCCAGATCCCAGTACACCTGTACCAGGTATTTGATGGCTTGGTCATGGGAATTTTTCTTACAGAAAAATGTTCTGAGGGCAGAAGGAAAAATGACCTTTTCAGAGAGACAACCAATCAGATTGTAGAGGAGGAGTGTCCAAGCAAATAGAAGACGTGGGACCAAAACATCTGATTGGTTGGTCCCGCTTCCTTTAGTTGCTTGTACCTACCTCCTCTTCAATCGAATTGGTTAGCTCTCTAAACTGATCATTTTACATTTTTGTGCGAATAAACTCCCATGAGTTCATTGTTTGCTGTTTTGTGGGATCCACAAGCGGAGAGAAACACCAGTCTAAACGCACCAGTGCTGTTTCAAAACCCAAGTCTCGTTAACTGGCTGGCACTCAAGCTAAAGATTAATTTGGAATAACATATTGCCATACCAAGACATAAATACAATTAAGTGCATAGGTGTGGCCCTGTATGTGCCCTGTGATAAACTGGCATACCATCCTGGATGTACCCCAAACTTTGTACTGCAGGATAAGCGGTTAGGAGATGGATTTAAATGCAGTTTCGTGCTTCAGAAGAATGAGGGAACCGATAGTGTGTTGCTTTAATACGAAATGCTCCATTAGCGGTGATTAAACGTAAAGCTTCACATTTGACTTTATAACATTTGATGTCATTTTTAATGAGGCTGCCACTGCTTTCTTCCAACTCTGATCTTTTTTAAAACACCCTTGTTTGCTCCTTAAGCAAAACGGGTGCTACAAGCCCAACACATGCTGATGATTAGAGCAGAATTAATTATAAGATGTAACTAAACCCCTGGGTAATAGAACCCCATAAAAATCTTCTTTTATGCATTGTAGGAGATGAGATATGCACACCCTCTTATTATCTGTGAGCGGTCTTGGGTTTAATGCAGCGGCGCCGCTGGGATCACCCCCAGCGCCTTACGCAATCTCCAGTCTGCGTTCATTCGCGCCTCAAGTTCAGATGAAAGTTTAAGGGCAGTGCTGCCACCTGGCGATCCTACAAGAAAATACTGTAAGCCGAAAACCTGGAAATACTCAAACAGAATAAAGAAATGCATCACGTTCACATCAAAACAAAGAAACATCGCCAGCATACGCTCAATAACAACATTAACGGCGATAACCATATACTTCAATTTGCAAACCAAATGAAATTAAATTATTGAAAGAATCCTTGTTATCATCCAGAAAATCGGGTTCATTATTGTTAAAGTGTTTGATTAATGGTTGTGTGTGGGACATACTAGCCTGATTAATAGTTTGCTTTACACACACACACACATATATGGCTGGGAAATTGATCGCATTAACGCATCGCGTTGACAGGAATCAATAATATCTGCACTGGTCGTAATCAACGCGAGAGTATGGGTTAAGACGTTTCACAAACTCCCAGAATTAAAGGATAAAATCAAAACATTCATTAAGCGTCTCACGGGGAAGCTGATGTTAAAAAAAGACAAAAAAGACAAAGACAGAGGCATGCATAGGATAAAAAAATATCGTAATTTGCAGTACTTGTTTTATTTTGTTGAATGTTTGTACCTTAAAATCTTAAGCTCTTTCATGGTAAGTGCCCTTTCAGTGCTCGTCAGGCTTTTGTTTTTACAGCCATTTGCCAAATAGGTTTTGGATTTTAGATCGATCACGTGATTGGAATTAAAAAGCGTGTCGATCCGCCTGTTGAGTACCTACAGGTATGTGTGGTAGGCCTATTTGCCTTTTAAATGCTTTTTTGAAAGTATTGAAATTCAGCTTGTACTTGCATGCAGGTAATATTTTTGTTGGAAATGAATAATCTGTACATGGCAAGTTTATGTAAAACCATTAAACAAAATTTAAAATGAGGGTCATTCTCACGAACTTGAGAATTTTTAGGAAAAAATATGTTACAATGAAATGAATATTTGTTGTCTTGGTTGAGCGACTCACATTACCTTAACTTTTCATGCATATTAAAATTATCTCATTTTGTTGCTCTGATTTGAGGATTTTAAACCACTTTCGCCAAACGTATTTAAAAATCATAGAACACAAAACTAGACAAGATGTTTTTCAACTTTATGGCATGTAGACCGCAATAAACAATGAATTTATATGATAATATGTTTCAAAATTTTACGTAGTTTTGTCGTTTTTTTCCCTCATCTCTGTAACTCTTCATCCGAATTTAATTAAATACTTTGGTTTATTACAGAAATAAATGGAAAGATAACACAACTGATTAACTACCCTACAGGCAAAATTAACAGTTTAAACAATGAAACAGTGTAATTTGAGTCTGTCTTCAGTAATGTAATTTTAAAAATCAGAGAAAATTGATATGTTACAGTAATTAGTTTGTGAGAATTACCCATCCTTTGTGTTAATTGTACATTGATTTAGGGATTAAATGTGTAAATATTTATGATGGTAAGTTTAAATATTAGGTGCAAGATGATTAATCACAGAAAGCTGTGCGATTAGTTATTTTTTTAATCGATTCACAGCCCTAATATAGTTGCTGAAAAAATGCGCTGTCTGGGTTGAGTTTGTCCACCAGATGGCGCCCTCCTTCCCTTCAACATATTCCAGGTGGTGATTCCATGACGGTAAACATTGACGTATGAAACTGGCAGTTGTACCAGGATCAGAGACTTTGGGCTTTGTGACCTAAAACTCGAATAGTTGAGATGATCTGATGTTGAGTGACGGTACAGAATTGCCAGCATCTCTTCCTTTCCTTAGCACACACAGAGCTTTTTCATTAGTGTCAACCTTTTGGTGAGCAAAGGGTCCAAATGAAAGAAAGAGACAGTGATGGCTCATTTTTCATTGTCTATACAAATGGGGGTGATAATTCTAAAGAGCTTAGGTCCCATTATGCATAAATTCACCTCTTAATTTGCTCTTGTTTATCCATGCGGTTAGATGTGCTAAAAATCCAATATTGATAGCATATCTAAATTAGTTATTTTCACTACAATTTAAATTTAACAAATGTAACATCAGAAGCAGTCCTTTTCTCTCCAAATCTGGAAACGTATTCAGGTGGGTTTGTGTCAGTCTAGACTCTAGAACGTCATGCATGAGGTTTAAAGTACAAACACAGTATCAGCAAATGCTGAATGACATAATACCACTTTTACGGCACACTAGCCTATACTATATATGCAATTTAACAAAAAATCAGAATCTACCGTTATCAGACTAGACAAATTGTTTTATACTTTACCGTGCAGCTGCTGAAATAGGCATCTGAAACGGCAGTTTTATTTACTGTCAGTCATATGCGCTGTACTGTATTTATTATGCTGCAGCCAACACAATACGGGCAGGGCGATGCGAAGGAGTCGCTTCCCACCTCGGTTAGGGGTATCACACATTAACCTCTGTCTACTCCCTAAGCTTCCCCCCTTGTCATTTCCCAGCCAGTCATGAGTATTCATGAGCTGTATGCATGTATAATCCAACGCCCTTCAAATGACGTGCATTAACATTTTATTCATTTCGCTGACACTCCTGCCCAAAAATACCTACATTATTTATTTTCCGAGCAGATGCTTGTTAAAGCGACTTAAATAGCTTATGATTCTGCTCATTTGCACAGCTGGAAATGCGCTGGCGGCTCACGGGTCGGACTCCTTGACCTTCCCTGCGCGGGTGGCGCTCTTTAGGCGCCGTGTGACATGCGGCAGGCTGAGGCCGGACAGGAGGCTGGAGACATTGCGTTTAGAAAGCAAACATCTGCAAACAGTCTGGCTGCCTTTTCATGCCTCTGCAGAGCCGTGCGCCGTCCTGTATTATTCACAAGCAGATGAGAGAAGTTTCATTTACTTATGTTCTTCATTTAATATGTCGCCAACAACCGATGAAAACTGTGTATGTCCACTTTTTGACGACTGTGACTTCTACTGTGGATGGAATACACATTCTGATAGCATTTCATATGTAATTGATTAATGGAAATATATTATACAAAGTCACCTGTTTAACTAGTATTTATGTTTGTACTAGTTATGTTCATGGTGGTCTTTTGTATGGATTACTTTAGCTAGTTTTAACAACTTAATGTTGATAGCTAGATAGCTGTCTAACTAACATAATTGTTATTTGTGAATATAAAGTTTGTATTGTAAGACCATCTAAAACATGAAACATTCACTGACCGCTGTGTCACAAGTGCTAAGGGTTTCCTGTTGTTTTAGGTTTATTTTGTAAAGTAGTTTCTGAGAAAATACGTTTTTTTTCATGATCCTGAAATTGTGGGTTTTTGAAGATAATTTGCCTGTGTGTTTTTTTATTTTTTTTTATCAGATAACAACGATATCTTATATGCACTCATCATGTTATTTTTGTTGTAAACGGTAACAGTGATGGTGATTTGACGATATGTCGCTTATTTTGGCTATGCTGATGTAACTGTGCCATCGAAATAGCAGAATAACAATCGTTTGATGCAGAAAGGTTACCCATGAAAACATAGGCAAACAGCTAAAAGGACTTCAGGAGAGGCCATCTTCTGATCTTTTAACTGAAGTAACTCCTGATGTAAAATAATGAAGAAAAAGCAAAAAGTGCCAAAACTGATCACATTTTTACAAGCAAATACTGTCACTCCATCCATCCATCCATCCATTCATCGTCTTACCCAGTACAGGGTCAGAGTGAGCCCACAGCCTATCCCAGAATGCACTGGGCACAAGGCAGGGGACGGTCTCTTACAAATCATAGACTGACCCCCACAATTCAGACTCATATGTGATGCATATGAGAAGCTGTGGGCCAAAGCCATGGATCCATGTTGTATTTTTGGCCTCGTTTCAACATTTTCATAAAACATCCAGGAGCAACTGTCACGATGCCGGGACATACTGTAATTGTCATGGCTCCCAGTCTCAATGCCTCTAAATATTCAGACTTCTCCAAAATTCTCCAAATCGCAGTCATTATTAAAACTTTAAGTGAGGAGACAAAGTTTTGTGGAGTGGAGCACGTTTCACAGCCCCCCACGAGCAAAGGGGGTCCCTGAGATGGAAACATACGCTGAACCCTACAGTCGTCCAGGGTATCCTGATGTCTTACTTAATCAGTTAAACCTAATTAGATAAGCGCATCAGCCTGGGCAGTAAACTTTAAAATCCCCAATTTAGAGATGCAAGATGAGTCTCCACCCACTACCATCAAAATCATGAAATGAAAATAATTGACACGCCAATCCATTTCTCTTAACCTCGTGACCAGGACCATTTTTTAAAACCTCTCTTGGAATTAAATAAATCAATGAAAAGTTAAACTGGAACCGAACCATCTTTCAATTTCTGCGGCAAAGTAAGAGAAATGACCCAAAGTACGGTATCTCCGCACTCCAATCTCTGAAATTCGATTATGCAGGAATTACGAGACGAAACACATGGAACATGTAAGGGGAGGGTCATACCTTAAAAGCCATCTGAAAGACGCCGTTAGATCCGGAAGCAGACCTCGGCCAGGTACGAATCATTCACAATGGAGACTGACACCAGGGCAGCATCCTCATCGATTTTGCCCCCTGGTTTTGTGCTTGGTTAATTTCCGCGCCTGTTTTATCTGGTCGGCATCAGGTTGGAAAAATCCTATGTGTTAAGTGTTGGGCCAAGTTGGAGTGTGAGTAGAAGTGGGAGTAAATACCAGGTTCTTTGTAAACCCCTCCCCCCCCTCATGCTCCACAGTCTCGAAGCTCCAAACTAAGATGTAGGAGGGCAGGAAGCGAAAGCCTTGTTAGAACCCCCCCCGGCACCACAGTCGTGTTGTGGCGGCTGACAGAGAAAATCTGAGAGCTAAAAAATCCAGCCAATAGACTGTCTGGCACTCCAGATGGAGGTGTGGGTGGGTGGGTGGCTGGTGGCCGGGGGGGGAGGGGCTTTCCCTCCTAATATGCCTTCAACATATCAATCTGGGACATTCTACTGTAAACATAGTAGAATGGCGGAGTGTGAGTTTGAGCAAAAGGATCCGCAGTGACAGCACCGACATTCCCTTGGCTCTCTCTCTCACACACACACACACACACACACACACACACACACACACACACACACACACACACACACACACACAC
>JAOYFF010000027.1:11587492-11597921 GCA_025773925.1 Cryptomyrus ogoouensis
GAGGGGCGAGCGGGGGGGGGTGGGGGGGGGGGGGGGGGGGGGGGGGGGGGGGGGGCGGAGGCTGGTGCTCAAAGGCCACCAGCCCCACAAAGCACTCTGGGTGGCATCTGCAGCTGGGACGCATGTAAGCCACTTCAGAGCTGCTGCAGGGACATGCACCTGCCCCACGCAAAGGCTCCACACGGCCCTGTGTTATTGGCTGTCTCACATACGGATGCAGAGAGACAGACCTTCAACGCAGACGCCCTGCGTGTGCAAAGCCAGTCTGCGGGTCTGCACCGTTAACATACACAGATTGCTTTCCAATGCTCAATATAAGTGAATGTACTTTGGTCAAATGGCATTCGGACATGACGCTATGTCCTGTTATTCCAACTACCAATCCAGTCCTGGGGGGAGCCTGGAGATGATGCAGGGCAGCATGGGACAAGAGGATAGGCTACACTCTGGATGGAATGTCAGTCTGTTACAGGGCACACACATACCCACGTTATGGCCAGCTAATCTAGTGGGCAGTGTGGTTAGTGCCCAGGATCGGATGGTTGCCAGTTTGAATCCCAGGGCCGACAGCCACCAGGGGGCCCCTGAGCAAGGCCCTTAGCCCCCAGCTCCGGGAGCACTGCATGCTGGCTGACCCTGCACTGTAACTATCTGTGTGTATCTCATAGAGAGCAAGACAGGATAGGCAAAAAGGCCATTTCCCCACAGGGATCAATAAAGTCTCTATATTCTAACTGCATCAAGATTGGGAGGATGATGAAGATGAGAATGAAATGTGTGAAATTTGTATTGCTGATTTGAAGAACAAAAAAAAGGTGTGTTTGCACTTCTGATATCTGTGCCCACCTCCCCCCCCCGTATGCTGTCTAGGGGCAGTGGGGGCTGCACTGGGGGAGTGGCTTGCACACGCCAGCAGGCTCTTTTTCCAAGCGGGAGATTTTTAAGTCACGTCCCCAGAACAATCGCAGTGAGCAGCTGCCAGGCGCGGAGAGCAGGACGATGCCAGCCGGCCGAGGCGATGGAGGACGCCCAACGACCCAAGCTTAGAGGAAAAGGGGGAGGGGGGCTTAAAATAGCTTCTTCCACTTACCATGAAACATAATTTTCAAAGGAACCCAGCACTTCAGGATTGCCTCAGTCCAAGCATGCGCGCCTCGTCATCAGTTTTCCAACACTCCGATTGGTTGGAAAAACGTATATTTTTAATCTACATCTTTATTAGCTCCTTTATTAGTCAGTGAAGTTAATCTGTGTGATTTTTACTGCCACGCACGCTCTTTATAAAATGAACGGCAGCCCCTGCGGCATGCCAGGGCGCGGGGTGACGACAGGCCATTAAGGAACTCGCGTGCAACGGCGGCGTGGCGTGTCCCACCCCCCCAGGGCAATTCGAAACCTCCGTAATTGGTGATTTCTCAGCTGGCCTTTGGCTTCCTTAACCTGAGTGGACGTGTGATTGGGCCAGGCCTGCGCACACGCCTACGCGAGTCTGCGTCAAGGGCACAGTGAAGGGGGGCTGCCAGTCCCAATCAGCCCAGTGTCCCTCAGCCCTTTCTCTCCTTAGCTTCCAGTGCTGGGAGGCCTCCAGAGACTTAGCTTTCCTGTGCTACATGCCCCTTACTGCTCTTACGTCCAAAGCAGCAGAATGGAGCTTTAAAGGGACGGTTTGATTGTGTTCTTCATTCCAGCAGAGAGCTGCCAAGGACAGGATGAAATGCTACTCGCATACATGGGCGCTGTTTCTTTAAAGAGGAGCCACTTGTTTGAGTCAAAGTGTAAACGAGCTGTTCCTTTAAAGAAGTGGCACTTATTTTAGATTAGAATGCAAATGAGTTGTTCCTTTAAAGGGGCGGCACTTGTTTCAGTTAGAATGTAAAATGTTTATTACTTTAAAGGCCTAGCGCTCATTTCGGTCTGCATGTGAATGAGCTGTTCCTTTAAAATAGTGGTCCTTCCTCACGTTGAATGTAGATGAGCTCTTACTCTAGGTCAAGAAATCCCCCCTTCCTTCAAGATGACGGTCTGATGAAATGGGGGGTGGGTGGGCAGCTAAACAGCAGATGTGAAGAGCGGCGGAATTACTCATTGTATTCGACCGGCACTTTAAATAATGACCTTCGAACACTTTGTGTTCCGGGCTGTTTGTGCTGAGATACAGATTTTGAACATCACTGCATTAATTATCCAGATATATAATATTGCAGTTTTTTTGGGGTGGGGGTACTTTTGTTTGGGTGAACAGTTTCTGCGATTATATAACCAATTTAGTCAGGTGATCAACTAGGTGCAGGTTCACAAGTGGCCAAATTTGATTGATTTCATATCCCAGATGCCATATCAATGTCCTGGTGCCTGTTATATTCAATTACACACCATTAGTAGCTTTTTACACTCCTATCACTTTTTATGAACTAAGAGTCGTGCAGGAAAAGTGCAAACACAGAATGAGGAAAAGTATTCAGGAGGACTGGGAACAGGGAGCAAAGTCTTTCCTTAGGGGTGGCTAGCAGGCTTTGCTGTCTTAAGCTGTTCTTTTACGAGCGTGTTGAGCAGGAACGAGGCAAACGCAGGCAAGAAAGCAGGCTGGTATATTTGGTCTTATGGTTCCACGGCTGCAGTCACAAACAGGGACCAAGATAACTAGATTTCTAATGAATACGACGCAAACCATAAAGCTATATAGATACGGTCATGTTGAATACTAAGAGCAGAAATCTGCAAATATAAAGTTCCCTATGAAAACGCAGCTGCCGAATATACGACCTTGTGTAACTGTATTATTTCACCACTGCAGTATTTACAGACAACACTGTTATTAACTGCATGAGGACATGAGGAGTGTGGCGTCAGAATGCCCTTGCCTGAAATGGAGTAAGCTCAAATGATTCCAGCCACAAGCCTGGGCCAAAAATTTCTCACTTAATAACAATAAAAATATAACAGGTTTTTGTCTTTTTTTTCCTTAAAATTATTTACATTTGTGGAACATTAGTCACTAATATCTCTCTAGGTGAAACATCAGCTGAACACAGATGAACATGAACGGTACTTCTACTCATCAAGAGCTACCAAAACACGAGGATGGAGATGCTGAAGCAGGATGCTGATGCTCACACACGACAAGAGAAAATGATGCACAAACGGTCATTAAGACGTTTGTGTACATTTCAAAGCGGAGCATGATGGGATATGAGACAAGAAGCATTGCAATGTCGCTGCACTCATACTTGTGTAAATGGCAAGCAAAGTGTAATTTCATTTCATTAATGAAATATGCTTTTCTTTGAATACAGGTGACCATAAACCACTTATTTGAAGTACAATTAATTTCTGCTAATATCTTACAAATTCAATTACGGTTATGTTTTAATTGTGACGATTCAATATAGCGGCGACAAACAGCCTGCTTCTGTGGAGAATCACGGTGACTGCAGGTCACCCCTGGGTTACCCCTCTGTCAACAGCTGTGTTACATCTGGAGCACCAGGTGAACCTGTGTTCTAATAATAGCACCATTAATGAAATTAAGAGCGGAGGCAGAGTGGGAACTCTGCACCCTGCAGCCCTCCACAAACAGGGGCATTTGGTCAAAGGGTAATCATAAGACAGATAAGCAGGGCGGCGATTCTAGGATGTTTTTAAGGCAAGGGGCATAAGAAAGTCCATAGGTCAAACATATGGGCCAGCCTGATCATTAGCCAGTGATATGTTTTGAATCAGTGAATGACAGGGGAGAGGGTGCTCCGTGAGCCAATCAGCTTTCATCTGGGGTCAGTGTCCCTGTAGCCCCGCCCTCATATAAACACAGGTTCATCTGACCTGTGCTGTTTTCGACCTCTATTTTGCTACATCATTTTGGATGGATGACCTTTTTCTATATGTTTTTTTCTAAATGTAAAATTATCCAAGTTAGTAACTGGGCTTCTTGTGTCATATGCATATATTAATATGGGTGTTTAATTTCAGATTATTGCTGTCATTTTATAATTATTGTTCTATTTTGCTACTCACCGCATAACGATGCCCTGAACAGTGGAATAAAGTTTCTGACGAAATTAGATCAAACTTTACATATTTGAATAGGATCCTATTTCACTATAGAATAATACATTTACGGAGATATTAATTAAGCAGAAGGCACAGAGACCTGCAAAGACAAACAGAATATTCCCCTTTTTTCTGCAACTGACTCTGCCGAGTCTTTAGCTTTGCGCTTTCTAAATGGAGCACATAAAGGTCACCGGTCCCTCTGGCTTCACATAGGCTAAAAATAAAAAAAAAAGTCTCTGCTGTGTAAAATTGGGGGCATTTTTCCACTGGAGATGGCATTGTGTACCGCACCAGACTCAGAAACACACACACACATGCACACATACACACACGTACGCACTGTCAAACCTTCCTTCGTCCTGCTCCGCTGTTACACCCGTACGCACTCCACTGTACCCAGACACAGACCTTAGTGACACAGCACTCATGATAAACAGTAACTTCAAAGCAAATTAACCTGCCCTTTGGAATATTTCTGTGATGCCCCCCTCCCCCTCAGAGCTGTCCACTCCATGCTCGTTCCCTGTCTGCCTCCTGTGTTACCAAAGTTGACATGCGGGGGTGGAATCGTACCTCTGACTAATGGAGAGAGACCCTCTGAGTCTGGACACAGGAAACCGTCCCCCCAAGTCCCTCCCCCACATTTAATTTCATAATTGCCCCATGTTCGTGCGAACGCGTTTGCGCTCTTACTTCAGGAAGAGAAATGGGTCTAAAGTTAACGAATATGGCAAAACTTTCACAATCTTGACGCCCCATCGTTAACCCTTGGTTCTGTGGCCTGGCGTGTCTTGCTGATGGCAGCCATGTTTCTCTGTGCAAATTGCAGTGCCACTGCTACTGGAGATTAGAGGTGGCGGTAACAAGGCGGGGAGTTTGGGAGGGACTGACAATTAGGGGCACCGGCGATACAATCAGAGCCCCATCCTCCGCTTCCCTCAACACAGACTGGGAAGTGGCTGCCTTTCTGTTGTCACTACGTAACACAAACACCCAGCGCAATTTATTTCCCTCTAATGGCCTCTTCTGCAATCAGCATAAAGCTCTTCCTCAGCCCCAGTCTCTTGGGCCACATCAGATCCACAGTGAAATTCATTCACTCGCGCTAAATGCCTTCGACTCTTTACCAAAGGCGGGATCCTCACCATTTGGAGAAATGCCTCAGAAGTGGATGAAGGTAAATAATTTGTGGAAGAAGCACTAGTACTGCACTCTGCATTGCACCAGAGAGGGCCTTTCAACTGAAAACAGGCCAGCAATCTTTGTCTATTGGACATGAAGTGAGAATTGGTGAGATGACTTTTTTGTTCTTTATCCGGCAATGGCCAGTAATATCCCATCATACGCCTGTGTTGTGCCCTCTGGGGGCCACACATCACCGATGGCTAATGTGGCACAGGGGATGGACACCTTAGTT
Organism: Cryptomyrus ogoouensis; assembly: GCA_025773925.1. Lineage (NCBI taxonomy): Eukaryota > Metazoa > Chordata > Actinopteri > Osteoglossiformes > Mormyridae > Cryptomyrus > Cryptomyrus ogoouensis. Next base: position 11,592,960 of record JAOYFF010000027.1, read on the forward strand.
TCACTAGTGTATCAAAAATGGTGGAATCACATTTTGATAAGATATTTCACTTAAGTTGCCATTATACATTAAACTGTCCATTTTCTACGCTTATCTGCCTTTTAATGTTTTTTTTTTTCCTTTTTTTGTTGGATAAAGTCTACTTTGTAGAATTTCAATTTAGTACAAAATTCTGTATAGAATTGGAGGATCTACATACATTAGGCATGATTGGGAGTGTCACTCACTCCTCTGCTGTGGATGTCTATTTCTGCGCTGTCAGAATTGCATATATCGCATACATTAGGGCAGTGATTCTCAACTGGAAACCATTTTCAGTGGCTTTTTACTGCCCCCCCCCTCCCAAAGTCGGCAGCTTTTACCCACATCTCCCAATCATCACCAGAACTTTGATCATGAATTTGGGTCATGATATCAAGGGATTTAGTTTATTTCTTTTTCAGCGCATTAAGTTAAACGATCAAGGATCACTTCAGCATAGTTCGATGAATTTTCATTATTCTCTTCAGTGGGGGGGCAGCACTGTGGCATCGCAGTTAGCAGTACTGCCTCACACCTCTCGGACTCGGGTTCAAGTCTCCACAATGGCTCTGTTTGCGTGGAGTTCGCATGTTCTCCCCATGTTTCCTCCATGTACCCTGGTCTCACCTCCACAGCACGAAGTCATGCTGAGGTTAACTGAAGTTCCTAAACTGCCCATAGGTGTGTGTTTGTATGAGTGAATATTGTATGTGTGTTCATGATGGGCTGGACTTCAAGGAATTTAGCTTGCTAAGTTATTAGCATATTAAATGAACTGATCAATGATCACTTTAGCATAGATGGATGAATTACTATTTTCAATGGCTTAAAAAAAAGAATCCCCACTGCCGCCCCGCCCGAAACATACCTCCCAATCATCAGCAGAACTTTGATCATTAACTGGGGCTGTGGTCAAGGAACAATGTGGATCCTGAAACAGAACCTCTGTCTTAGGGCATGAAGCAATGCGTGCTGGGTCAAGCTTCAGTTGCATGTGACAAGCGGCTGAGCATATTTTTTGAACGAGAGCCTTAATATACTATGATTTCCTTTCCTGAACCATGCCTACCATTCACCCTCATCTTCAAATTGGCTTAAATGCTAGGTTCCTGTGCCAAAGCCTTTTATCATCATCTGCAGATCTGTACAAGCTAATAACCACATCACAATGGAGCAGAACACGTCAAGATTAGGCTTCCTGCTCTCAACAATAGCCTCCATTTCACTTCCAGCTTCAGAAGATACTTCCTCATGTTCTATGTTTTGATATGACTGCTGTAAGACCCAAAAATTTCACACAGAATTTAAGATTTTCATGCCAGAGAAGTTCTGATTGTTCTAATCATTTTTTTGGGCATGAAATGACCACTTTGGCATGATATTTTTAGTTTTTGGTTGTATGTTTTTTATTTAAAACTATGCACAGTTTTAGGAGTGATTCAGGGTTACGTTTCACTGCATGTTGTACGTATGTAACTATGCATGTGGCAAATAAACTTCTTGAATCTATCTGTACACTGCTGCCTTTCTATCTACTTTCTCACTGTTATGTATAGATGATCTGTTAAGGTGAGACGCATTGGGCAATTGTAGGATTTGACCCTAAGGAAGACTCAGCCCCCAAGAAATACAGGACGAAATTATTAAATGGATTTAGTGTACATTTTTTAAGGGGGCTGGGACAAAAAATTGCATGGCTGAAATCCCATAAATACCGTCTAGAATCGCATACAGTGAGAAGCACACATAGCTCAGGATGTCAAACAACTGGACAAAAGTGGGCGTGTAAATGAAGCAGTTCAGATTACATGTCAAACCCCATATGCTGTATTGCACTTCAGATTACAGCAGGGCCACAAATATGATTGGATGGCAGGTGCATGCTGTATATGAGATTTATTCACATATTACACCTGTCAGCTCATTCAACTCAATATAAAATCATTCACAATATTTTTGAGATACCTTGACAACTACACAAAGTAGTTTAACTGTGCTATGTCAAGATAAACTTCAGAAAACTTGAAAGAAATTAATTTTATGCATGTTAACCCAGTATATTTTGGCCTTAAAAACTTCATTTGCTTAGGTTCATATTATACCATGAAAAATCTTCAGTGCAATTCGTTGTTTGTTGTCTCCAGATTAATCTAGAAAGTACCAATATAAAAAATGTAAAGTTTAGTCCTTTGCCTTTTGAAAAATTAATTGAGGACTTGAGTCTCCCCAGTATTTTACTCTTTCCTAAGTTCAAAGATCCTTTGGCAAAGACCTGAAAAGCTCATATCTAGATTTTCATTTAAAGAAAAATGGTCTACACTTCAAGACTTAATTGATTCTGGTAACCCTTATAAGGCGCATTAGCTATATTATGTTCCTTTAATTGTCTAAATCATCTCATCCTGGCATCGTGTTACAAATTATGAAGAATATTGCACTCGTTCTCTCTTGTCCCTAGTAATGGGAATTCTCTGCTGGATAGCTCTGCCTTATCGAATGGATAATGGCACACAGAGATGGGAATATCCAGTATCATGGCTAGGGATGAGTTACGGGGCTTAAGTCCCAAATGTTTTTAGTGAAGTCGCAGTTCATTTTTTACAATCACTTTTGCAATCATCATCATTATCATGCATGACAACTTCTGGACTAAACTCTGAATATCCTCTAATCATCAAACTGTGCCTGTCTAGTACCCTTAGCACAGATGAACAGGATTCCCCTGTTTTCTGGATGCTTTCCTTCTACTGTGTATTGAGGGCAGAGAGTCCATTAGTGAATTAGGGGGAGTTGCTACAGGGTGGATGAACACTTTCTGATGTCCTTTGTGTGTTACGTATTTCAATGACAATTCCGTTCTATTTTACCAGTGTATGACTGATGAATCAATCAATGAAATTGCCACTCAAAAATGGAAGGTCTTTGGATTTGACCCTCTGCCAGTCAATAAATAATGCAGCGCGTGAGTACATGGGGAACACAATAGAAAACGTGGCATTAGGTGTGCATTGGGTGTGTGGGAGTCAGCATCCAGAACGACAGAAATGGCAGCTTTTAGTCACGGATGCCGATGTCATGTACCGCTACACTCGTGAATAATGTAGGTGTGCGCATCCATTAGCATACGGAGTAAGACTTTTCCGCTATGGAATTATTCGGATACCTGCGCAGAATAGATTAATATAGACACAAGTATATCTGCATTGGAATTTATCGTTGACTATCGTTGACAAGTTCTGTAAAACCCAGACTTAAACGTATATGCACGTAGTTTTAAAAGATAATGTTTTGAAGCGGTGAACTTCCATACCGATTTACCTGTTTAACAAAAGAGAATACAATATTACCCTTATTGAGAATGCTTTCTTAAAGCATCTATCGTTTTCCTTATCGTTGCAAATTATATGTGATATCCTTATAACCTGTACGGAAATCACCCTTCCATTTGCTGACAAATGGCTACCTCTCTGATCGGGAGTTTATACAGCTTCGCCCTGTCGTGTCTTCGTGCAATGACATTGTTTAACACTGCACGGAGCAGTTTGGTAGTTCGACAATCAACTGATCTTTCCTTCTTACGTCGGCTCCCCTCCCCCGGAGTTCGATGCGTTCGGCTATCGGCTCTGCCTCGGCTTCTCAGTGCGGGCGACAGCGCTGGTAAACATGGCGTCTGAAGGGATGATTTTAACAAACCACGACCACCAAATCCGTGTTGGAGTTCTGACAGGTAAACGCAGAATGACCTTGAATCCCCTGCTTTTACCGTGGCGACCCGTGTGGAGTAATTTGTGCCTGTTGTCCGCGCTGTCGCCCTCCGTGTTGCCGCTTTATTTCACGGTGTGCTTGCCGTGGTGCTCTGCTCTCCCTGTACAAGCTCGGGTTTGCTTCAGTTGTTCCTCGTCTCCTCAGAGGCGGTGGTGATTTAAAGCTTTCCGTGATCTTTCGTGCCTTGTTTGGACGTTCGCGGCTAAGGTGATGTCCATTTTTATTGCTGAATAAGAACACGCTTATGTCTGGCGCGCTGTTCAATTTTTGTGTCAAGAAACAGTTTTGTGTGATGAATTATTCATGTCCCGTAAGCAGGCAAGCAATCCTGCTAGGTGGTGAATGTTAGCTAGTTCAATACTTTTCAAACATGAAAAATCGACGAACCCGCTTAACTTAATGTTACATTTGAAGCAGTCTCATTAAGCGGAATTAGACATATCGATCCAGTATGCATCTAATTTGTTGTAAATGCAAATCATTTCAATCAAATGCATGCTTTAAAGCATGCTTAAATTGTCAGCGTAGGTATAATTGAATATTTTTTTTTAGGTGAAAAAAATGTTGGCATGTGCGCGGAATTTGTCTACTACCAGACGTGTGTTTCTCAAACTGAACGCTTTGCAAACGCAGCTTCCCCGCTATTATGACGGCTGAACGATATTCTTCACATCTGGAATAAAGGCATTTTTTGTTTTTCTGCTTTTCGGCATCATTCGACTGTACTATTAGTGGCTAAAAATGCTTCGAACATAATGTTCTACCGTTATTATCACAAGTATGGTAAGTTGGAGAGGTTATTTCCGAAAGCAGCTGCTTAGTTATTCACCATATATGAGGACGATGTGGCCTTTTCATTTATTGCCTCTCTTTAGGTGGTTTTCCGGCTTTTGAATATGGGCACTATTGATCCAGTTCTCCGGGCAGCGAAAAATCAACGAGACATGCGTGAATGTTAGCATGCTTCACACCGTCACTGTTGTCAGCTAAAATAAACCGTTTAATTTTGCGTGTCAGAAAGTTTGACGATCTGTACCTTGTTGATATTTGCATGCTCTTCGTAAAGATAATAGCTTGACTGACACTGATTTATGTGGCTTGCATAAAACAGCATAAGGCATAAATCTAGCAGGGAAACCCCGCTCCCCCTCCCCCCCCCCTGCCCCCCCGGCTCCT
>JAOYFF010000027.1:11611044-11623358 GCA_025773925.1 Cryptomyrus ogoouensis
TTCTCCATGTCATCTAAAGCAGTGTTTCCCATTCCGATCCTCGGTGATCCACAGTCGGGCCATGTTTTTGCTCCCTCTGAGCTCCCGTGGGTTTCTCCATGTCATCTAAAGCAGTGTTTCCCATTCCGATCCTCGGTGATCCACAGTCGGGCCATGTTTTTGCTCCCTCCCAGCCCGGTATCAAAAACGTGGACCGTCTGTGGGTTCCCAGGGACCGGATTTCTGCCAAATGTAATAAGGGAGGCATAGGGGTTCAGTGGGTAGTACCTCTGCCTCATGCTGGCGGATGCCAGCACTGCCCCCTGTGTGTTTCCATGTCTTACCTGTGTTGTGTGGCTTTCCTCCCAAGCGCTCTGGTTTCCTCCTGCAGTCCAAAGACATGCAGTTAGGCTGATTGATGTTTGTAAATTGCCCGTAGTGTGCTTGCATTCTGTGATGGACCGGCATCCCCTCCAGAGAGCATCCCTCCCTTGTGCCCTGTACTTCCTGGTACAGATGGTTATGGAATAATGCAACAGTAAATAAAACAAAATATGAAAAATGAAGTTTGCGGCAAATATTACAGCTGTGGTTAATATAATTGCTCGTTGCCGGCCGGAAGGCAGGCTGACACTGGCGCGTGAACATCGCTGAAGGACGTGGGCTGGCTTCTCAGAGGTGTGACATGGGCATCAGAGGGCTTGACGTGTGAGATCGCGGCTTTGTGATTCCTGCCGCTCCGGCCCCTCCCGTGTTTCCCTCGAGGTTCCTGCTGAAGACATGCACGGCGAAAGGTTGTTTAATATTTGTCCCCGGTAATGGGCTTTTCACAGAACGTCATTAATCTCAGGCTCGTTTTGACTGCAGTCGGTCGACTTGTCGGCGGTGCAGCACTGAGGGGCCGGGTACCATGGACTGGAGTATGAGTGCATAGGAAACATGCAGTGTGCCGGTTACTCCTATCAAAATGCAGAAACAATGTAACCATGGCTTCCTCTGCAGCCCTGCCCCTTCCCCTGCAGCCCCACCCATTCTCCTTTGACCCTGCCCAGTAGCCCCGCCCATTCCCATTCAGCCCCGCCCCTTCTGTGAATTCTGTGAAATCATGTCCCTTCCACACAGCCCCGCCTCTTCCATATTCCCTATTGTCCTCGAATACCAATGCAGAGATCTGAAGGCTGAACAGGTATCGTGGCAGCTGTGGGCCCAGTGCATGGTCCAGAATGGATTTGCAGTTGTACCTTCTGTATAAAATGTTGCACGTGACATCCTGAAAATAGCACTACCACTACTGCCACACATAATAGTCTCCTTATACATGGTGGATGTCAGTGTCGCTGAGTAGAGGATGCCGGCCTTGCTCATGACGTCGGGGTCAGCCCAGACCCGAAAGAGGACCGCACAGGCCACGGCGAGATGACGGAGCTCTGCCTTCCTCTTGCTCTTGCTCCCTCAGCTTCCTTTTTCCTCTGTGCATGGGTGGGGGCCCTGGTGCAGTGCTCTCCAGCGATATTAATATTCCTTTGAAGCCTGTCCCAACTGCAGTCCGATTCTCTCGCTTTGTCTGTCCGTCTCTGCCTTCCCGCACAGATCACCCTTTCCCGGTGGCCCTGTCTGATTTGGCGGGTCCTTCTATTGGAGGAACACATGTGCAGAGGCACGTTTAGGTCACATTAACCAACCCCTCCCCCCCACTACACACACACTCCAGGCTTTTTTGAAGGGGCCATTCCGCACACACATGCACCCTCGCATTAATGCGCATGCACGCATGCACTCACATATATGAACGTTGCTGCAGACGGTCTGCCTTCTCTTCCTGGTGCCGTAAAAAATGTCTTCATGCCAAAGGGGCAGATAGGGTGCCAGGGTGGCTAAATAGGGTGCTTTAATACCAAAGCAAGCATTACGTGTTTCCCTTTAAACTGGAGCTGTCCCCCTCCCTCTCCAGCTACACATACCTGTCCTTTATACTGTGCTACCTGTCCTCTATCTAATGTCCACCCCTGTGGTCACGGTCCATGTGGGGCTTAGCAGGTTAGGACTCTGTGCCTATGATCAGAAGGTCGCTGTATCAAATCCCATGGCTTGCAGAGTGACGTCATCATCAGGCCCTTGAGATAGGCCCTTAACCGCCAGTTGCTCCAGGGACACTGTCTGAACCTGCTCTACTTGTACGTCGCCTTGGGAAAAACAGCGTCCGCAAAATAAAATGAATGTAATGTGACAAATGTGCAAGTTATAAGTATGGGATGTCGGTCTTACGCTGGGTGGTGTTGTGCTGTGACATGCTCTGAATGGCATTGGGGGGGTCGGGATGCATGTTTGTTTGGTGATTTTGACATTCGCATTTCTGCTCCCCTTACCCCATCTGTTTTTCAGTGAGTGACAGTTGCTTCAGAAATCTTGCCGAGGACCGCAGCGGAGTGAACCTCAAAGAGCTCGTCCACGATCCCTCTCTGTGAGTAGCTCCCCAATTGCGTGCACGCATGTGCAGAAGCGAATCCCTAAGCGGTGTCCCCCCCGGGGGCAGACAAATGCAGAGTCACATCCTCTCCTTTCTCCTTCCCAGGAACCTCCCCCACCCCCTGGGACTGGGGGTCAATTACCAGCATGTAACGTGTCATTTACATAATTGATTAATTTCAGTCCAATTACACCCATGTCACTCTTGATATTTCACTCTGGAATGTGACACTCTGGAGGACTGGGCTTGATGGATGAGGTCCTGTCAAACGAGGTGTCCTGGCTTCTGCCCGTTATAGTGGGGCTGTCTCATACCTATGGCATAACACCGTTAATATCAGCGCCAGCTGTAACCGAGGATCATCACGGCACAAATCCTTTTTTCCTCTGGCGCTATAAATAAACACGCGGCGTAATGACGACAGTGTGACGTAGCTAATATCGGCACTGCTCGCATAAGAATAACGTAACAGTTGTGCGCTAATTTCTACCTTGAGCTGAATCCCCAGATATTATTAAGAGTGTGAAACCTGCAGTTAAGCACAGCGACTGGAGCAGATTTTCAGGCAAAGTTTAAAAAAAAATAAAAAATAATAATAATAAATGCTGTGAACTCTGGCTGACTCTGGCGCAGCCGGAGCCCGGCATATATGAAGCGCAGCAGCACGAGGGTTAGGGTCCATCTGTCTGAGATGCAGGACAGTCCTGGACCTCTGCCTGCCCGAGACGCAGGGCAGTCCTGGACCTCTGCCTGCCCGAGACGCAGGGTAGTCCTGGATCTCTGCCTGTCCGCTCGAGGTCTCAGAAACTTCTACTGGCACCTGTAGCCAAAACTGACGCTTCAATTAACTTTTCTTCTCGGTCGGGTCTTAGGAACCGCCTGTTGTTGGCATTTGACGTCTTACGCAAATCGCTACTTTGTCGAATGCCGGAGATGTCAGGTACTTTTAATGGGGTTTGCATGTTCTCCCTGCACACAAGTGGGTGTCCTCTGGGTACAGCGCCAGCTTCCTGCGGTCTGAAAAACGCGCAGTTAGGTGAATTGGGCTCTTGAAATTGCTCACAGTGTGCGAATGTGTTTTTACCTCAGGAAAGCCTCCAGAATCAACAGAATCCAAATCATAATGATCTTTATTGCCCAAGCATGTTAAACATACAAGAATATGTCTTGGTGGGTCTGTCCCTGATATAACGTATCAAGACAATCCACAACGCATACTTTTAGCATCAGGCTTTCTGTCTAGTTAGAAGCAGCATGGGATGGATGGATGGATGGATGGATGGATGGATGGATGGATGGACACATTGATACGTTGATAAATAAGTAAATATATAAGACAGATATACATAGACAGGGAATTTAAGTAAGCAAATAACGGTGATGCCCAAAGCCCCTCTGCTGGACATGCAGTTACAGAACATTGATGAATAAGTTTAATTGAGGTATTTTTTAGGCTGAAATGGTGATATTTAACACCGTAAACTGTAAAGTGTTTAGCTTCATATAAACTTCCCAGCAGTTGCGGTGGTTTCATCAGGCTACGAGGTGAGGAAGGTTTAACCGCCCCAGCGACGGTTCGCACCGGTCCCACTGACGTCATCCCGCCAGCGTGAGGCCGTGCCCGCAGGAAGCCACGACACGGACAGGTGGTACGGGCCGCGGCAGAGAGCTGACAGGCAGGGGGGCGATTTCTAAGGCGTCACTGCCACGCTCTTGACCGTCCTCTGAGTTTTGCCGACGTGCCTCTTTGGCCGCCCCTCGCCGCTTCCGCGCGACGCCTCTCGCTTTACGTGCCGGCGGCTGAGTGATGATTGCCGGCAGGTCTCATCACAGCCTGTCACCACCGGGTGACTTGGGTCTTAACGTCCCACATCAATTTCCCAAATTAGCAGAGGAAAACAGTTGCTAATAAATTGCTGCCAGAGGCACATGCTCCAGCCTTTTCGGGCCTCCGCGAGGCTGTGACACGCCGCCTTCTGTCGGGTTCCTTGCTGGACACATTTATTTTACTGTCGTCTTTGCCCCTGCATTACACTATATGGGCAAAAGTATATGGACACCAGCTTCCAGTCCAAAATCAAGGGCATTAATATGAAGTTGATCCACCCTTTGTTCTGGGAAGGTTTTCCATTAGATATTGGAATATTGGTGGGTTTTGTTGCCATTTAGGTTGGATATTAATGTCGGGTAATCAACCCCCTTTCCGTGAGCCTGTGTGGGCGACCACTTCGCAGCTGAACTTGCTCCCGGATGTTCCCACTCCACAGTCGCTTTATTTGCGGTTGGCCAGGGCAGATCTAGCAGGGCAGAAATACAGCGAACTGACTTGTTTTGAAAAATGCCGCCCTGTGATGGTGCCAGGTGGAAGGTCACTGAGCCCGGTACATGCACCCAGTCGTCCGTCGGTGTTTGTCTCTGAAGATCGCATGGCTTATATATTCACCTGTGTCAGCAAAGGGTGTGGCTCATGTGGCCAGTAGCTAACATCGATACTCCCGTGCTTTTGGCCACATAGCGTGTGTTGCTCTTGGCAGTGTTATGTGATTATATCTCCAGTACTCAGTCCAGGTTTAGTGACTGGTGAAGTCAAGCCTGGTCTTTGTTGTCATATTCACTGTTATCTGACTTTTTTTTTCTTTGTTGACATAGGGACTAGCAATGATTTTCTTACTTCCTTTTAGCCTAGGAGTAACTTTGAGACTTACAGGATGTTGATATACTGACTACACATGTCAGACATCCACCAGTTTGAGCCAAGGCTTTGCAGTAATTATGTATGAAGTTAGCTTAAGGCAGTTTTGCCCCAGCCTGCCCCAGGAGCCGGTTCATACCCAGAGATATTCCTGCCCTGTGCCCTCTTTCCCTCTCTCCCCATGTCTTGCACAAGTCTCACCCTCTTCAGTCACCTCTGATTTAATTTCTCCCCTTCCCTCATCCTTCTTTCACACGCTGCATTCTCAGAGCTCTCGGTTATTTCGTGGATGAATTATCTGTATATATCAATGATTTTTTCCCCCATTTGCCGTTACTCCAGAAGCTTTAGGAAGGCTTTTCTTCCTGGTGAGAAGGTTAATGAAAGGCACGAACCCAGTGTCGTTTGCTTAAGTGAGAATTTCCCTGCCATGAGGCCCCGGCCCCATGATAAGCGTCACCACATGCACGCGTGCACCGGGCCCCATCTCGGAACTACCTGCCAGAGCCACACTCGAGCCACCCAGATCTCTTCATCCCGACCGTGAGTTCCGCAGACAGAGGTTTCCTTGGAAACTAGGTGAAAGAGCCCTGCTACTTTGTGTTCCGCATCTCATTTTGGCTCGGAAATAAAAATAAAATCTGAAGGACTTAAAGAAAACAAAAAAGGAGGTAATGACGGTAACTTCTAAAGCTCACATTCCTGTTCTTTCGGAACAGGAAATGAAAAAGAATCTAATTTTCACCTACGTGGTAGGACTGTTTTCCAGGCCCAGTACCCTGAGGAATAGCTACGCAGATACATATCGGACTTAGGCTTGAAAGCCTCTCAGATTGCATCACTTACCTCTGTTTTGTTTGACTACACTGTGTTCTTTGTTTGCTGTCTCTCTCCCATGGCAAATGGGCCTCCAACCTGATGTCCTGCACCCCCCCCCAATGCAATCTGGTTTGTAGCAGCTGAATTTCAGGCACCAGTGCCAGGGTCTCCCCAGTCACAAAAAAATGTACCTTTTGTGCTCCTCAATAATTCCAAATTGGCCATCTGCGCACCAAACATGTACATATGCCTTGTATAATACCTGGACCTATGTTTTGTTAATTAAGTGCCGTCTTTATTGCTAGCTCATTTAATGGCCCCGTTTTGCGCACCAGTAGGCTGACATTCCAGCTGTCCATTGTTTCTATAGGACACGTGTGCAGAGATTAACGGCGGAATAAAATTTGCACCTGCAATTCCCATTCCATCCACACCTGACGGGTGGCGCTGCTGCAGCTAGCTCGTCTCGCCCTCTTCGGCGCCACGGGATGATAACCAATGGTGCAGAAACGTTTGCTTCAATCCTGGAAGGTTGATGTACCATGCGCGTCGTCTTATTAAAACTTAGAGCATTACCGTTAAAACTCATAACAAAGTTATTACGGTTGTGTAGGTGTAAATGCCACAGTCCTTTTTTCATTTTTGTGTTAGCCTCCTTGTGCGGCAGCATGCTAACGTTTCACGCCGGGGGTCCCAGCGACTCGCAGGAGCAGGTGTGAGCCATACTGAGATCTGTCGTCGGTAGTCACGAAGTAATAAAATTTCTCTTTCCCCCGCCCCTCCCATTCTGAGGCTTGAAGTAGTACAGTTCATTAGCGTCTGAAACCACCAGCAAAGCTGCAGAGAGATTTTAGAGCAGCAGGAAGCAGCGCAATATTATAGATTTACTATGTGTAATTTGGGGAAGGGAAGAAGCCCGCTGCTGTAACTGCCTTTAGCAAACCCACCTTTAGGCCAATTTTGAATATAGTTTTATGAGCCAAAGTACCTTCTTGACTTTTGTTGTCTTTCTCTTATTAGTGCTAATTGACTGTTTTTACGATGGTGATAATGACTGTGCCTGAAGTAGGAACCCCACCCGTGTTGTCTGTGTGCCTTTATGGGGAAGGAGGCGGTAATGTAGCATGTAGTTATTTTACTGACTCAAGGGCACAGGAGGGGCCTCCATGCTGCATTTAAAAAATTTGTTTTGTTGTCTTGTTTTCATTGTCTGTAGCCCTGCGCTGAGGAAAGCGCAACTTTTTTTCTAATAAAGAAGTACAGTGGTTCCTCAGTACTTGAACTCATTAGAACTTGAATTTCTTAAAAGTCGAACCAACCAGTTAAAAAAAAAAAAAAATTACCTAGAACTCGATCTGAATCTCAGAAGTCGAACCGTGAACGCTAACCTAAGATAACTTGTATACGCGGCATGTGGCACATTTCTCAGCGGAAACAAAGGGAACGCGTCAGTCTCAGCCTCGCATTTGCTGTGATAGCATCGTTTGTTGGTGATAGTGCTTTTTTTATTGAAAATATCAGGTAATACACTGTACTTTATATCATTTTGTGTAGCCATTGCTCACCAAAAAGTTACGCAATAGTTGTACAAATGTTCCAACCTAAAAGTTTGCGATTTACGAATAAATGAACGAATACAGAGTAATAATAAAAATAAACAATGGATCGCATGGCATAGTCTAGTGTTGGCGCAGTGTTGGCGCATGGCTTGGGGTAGTGTTAGGGTACATCCTTTATCGTTTTGGAAGCCATTAAGAAAAAAATGTTATGCACGGAGTACTGTTTTGATATATGTACTTAGATGTGTTTAGTATATGCTCTTCTTTCCCCCATAAGAAATTATGGAAAACCTATTAATTGGTTCCCGGCCCCAAAAACTTACACCTAAATATGTTTTTTTTTAGCATTTGAACAAAAAATGAACAGGATAAAACAAGAATGGAGTTTATTTCGAGTTAAATAAACTAGAAATAAACTCAATTCTTGTTTTATCCTGTTCAAATATATTTAGGTGTAAGTTTTTGGGGCCGGGAACCAATTAATAGGTTTTCCATAATTTCTTATGGGGAAAATTCGATCAGAACTCAAACTTTTAAGAATTCGAACCCGAGTTCTGAATGGATTAAGTTTGAGTTCTGAGGTACCACTGCATTAATAATCACTAAGTAATGTTATGAGCTACAAAAGTGCGTTTGTTACAAGTTATAAAATATCACCTGTGCACGCATCAGCTTTATTTTTAATGTAAATCAAAAATACAATTCGTAATTTGTAAATTTTTTATGTAGGCCATTAGGTGCATCTGCCACAAGAGGGCGACAGTAGATACAATTTGAAATGTGAAAGCTGCAGAAATGCTATCTTTTACAGAGTTCTCCTGCAACAAAATTCTAATCTGTATGTATGGTTTTAGTTTGAGCCAGTACCAGTGAGCTTTTGGAACTGTTCACACAGATTTGGCAATGAATTTTTTTTGGCATTGAACTTGGCATTTAATCACTTATTTCACAATGTGCTGCTAAAGATTAAATTCATAGAAGGTCCTTTAAAGAGCAGCAGGGGGGCTTAAGTGTTTGTAAACCTACTAGTGGGAGGAGAGAATGAAACCGATTTGACCATTTAGCCAAAACAGCCACAGTTTTTGCTCTTTGGCCTTAGCCTGTAGTTCTGTACTCTTTCAATGGGAGTGTGTTGTAATGCATAACATGGATATGAAGTGAAGGAGTCGGTTTACTCAATGGTTCCTCCTATTCACTCGGGCTTTGTGCCTGTGAGTGCATCCCCTGCCCTGGAGAGGGGTGTTCTGAGTGTAAAGTGTGTAAGTAGATGATGCATTTTGTGTTCCGTTTCTTGCAGGCTGGGAGGAACAGTCGCAGCCTATAAAATTGTCCCGGATGAGATCGATGAGATCAAGGTAACACCATCCTCCCCTTTTGCCGCACATCAATCTGTAGCGGCCCCTGGGGCACCTCCTTTACTCTGCCTTCGTGTCTTTTACAGGAGACTCTGGTGGACTGGTGTGACGAGAAAGAGCTGAACCTCATCCTGACTACCGGGGGCACTGGTTTCGCCCCCCGCGATGTCACACCCGAGGTACATGGGGAGCCACCTGTTTGTGTTTGTGTCCATGTGAGTGTGCGTGAGTGCGAGCGGCATGCGAGCATGTCGGCTGCATGCACAGCAGCGTGTGCACGTGTCCCCGGCTCCAGATCACGCGCTAGCTTAGTGGTACTTTCCCTCACCCTGTTTCAGGATCCACCCTCAAGTCTGAACAGTAATCCGAAATTTACATAAGCGATCTTTACAGGCCGACAGCGTCCCTAACCTCCCTGTCCCGACTAGAAGGAAGATATCCAGGATAAACTGGTACTGCTCTGCACTGTAGCTTCACTGCCTTGATTACATATGGCACGGAAAAGGCAATATGCAAATAACAAGTAATGCTATTCACACAAGCGAAATATGCCATGTATTCTGCTACAGCTGTGAGGTACACCATTTAGCAAGCTTAGCATCGCTTATTTGGCTTAATCCAGCAAAGGGCCACGGGGTTCTTTTTTTTTTAGGCTTGCTGGGGGTGCAGGGGGGGTCTCCAGTGAGGCAGAGAGCAGGGAGGACTCCCGAGTCAGCGTTCTGCTGCTGCTGCCTTAGGCTTGGACATGGAGGCAGACATGAGATTGGATAGATACAGATTCTGATGCTGAAATAGATACTGACACAGTTACAGATGCTGACAGTGACACAGATACAGACAGCCAACCGTGTACAAGTATAAATATACAGGGGCTGACACCAGCGTGGCGAATGAGATAAATATACAGATACTGAAATGGCACTGAAATACAGATATAAATAGACAGGTACTGATACTGACATACAAATATAAACATACAGGTACTGCCATGGACACCGATATACAGGTACTGATACAGACAGTGAGATACAGATATCAACATACAAAGTACTGATACTGAGATACAGGTATAACCATTCAGGTATAGGTGCTGACAAACTTATGTAAACATACAGGTACAGACCCTGGAATACAGGTATAAACATGCAGGTACCAACATTGTCACCAGGATACAGGTATTGTCCCAGACACTGAGACACAGATATAAGTATATAGGTATTGACAATGAGATACAGGTATAAACATACAGGTAAAAACACTGAGATACAGGTATAAACATACAGGTAACAACAATGAGATGCAGGTATAAACATACAGGTAACAACACTGAGATACAGGTATAAACATACAGGTATCGACACAGACCTGTATGGATACAGATACATACAGATATGTAGCTATATATGCTGCTCTGTGTGCAGGTATTGACACAGCTACCCCATAACATAGTTGCATGTTACAGACATAAACATAACCGTACCTTGTTATAAATACTGCTATGGCTGCAGACGCAGCCACTTGACTGAAACGCTGACTCGGATGCAGACACTTACGCAGACGCTGTCACGGATGCCAAGACAGGCACAGACGCTGACACAGCGCCGTTTCTGGGATGTAGAGGCCTTCTGCATTCATGCATGTGCCTCTTCGTGAGGTTCACGCATGCCACTTCCTGGCTCCATCACGATGGGGCTGCGGGGCATGTTCAGACTGAAGGGACTGAGCCGTGGTTTATCCTTAGGGAGGGAAGACACAGCTGTACAGCATGACGTAAGAGAGCTGTGCTTCCTCTGTGTCCGGATGCTGCACCTTAACTGAGCCTTAACCCGGGCAACTGGTTTCTCAAAACTTGACTAATGGGGTCATTCTCACAAACTTGAGTATTTTTTTGGGAAAAAAAGGTTGCAATGAAATACTGTTTGTTTTTCCCCCTACCTATTTATATTTAAATGTGTAATTTGTGGCTCTCAATTCTTATGTTTTTTTTAAACCATTTTCCCAAATATCTCATTACCATAACTGTTCTAGAATCAAATAACACTAAACTACATAAAATGTTTTTAACTATTTCCACTTCATTGCATGTAACCCACAATAAACAATCAATCTGGCAATATGTGGGTATTTTGCTTGATTTTATTTGTGTTGGTTTTGTCTTTATCTCTCATCTCTGTAATTCTTGCCCTGGATTTGTTGAAATACTTCTTGTTTATTACAGAAAGAAGTGATAACATGACTGAGTAACTACCCTAGAGGCAAGATTGACAGCGTGGACAAAGTTTAATTCGAGGCGGTCTGCAAGCTAATTTTAAAAATTTGAGAAAACTGATGTGGTAATGAGTTTGTGAGAGTGACCCGGTGGTGAGCAGAGGGAAAACACATGGTGTCCCTTCTTAGTGGTCCGGCTTGGTATTTCCTTTAGGTCAATGTCAGTGAAGGTCTACGAGCATTGTCAGCATGGGACGAGTTAAGTGTGGGGTCATTAACGTTATTAATGCAGTGCCGGTAGCTTAGCAGTAACGCACAAGGACCCAGAGGGCGTGTCTGCATGTGGGATCTGTCCCGAGGTGAATGCATGGTTTAATTATGGTCTTAATGCTGTCTTCCGCCTCGCCGATCAGCCCCTTTCTGTCGGTATGGGGACATGCTTGCCACTGATGTCCTCTGTGGAAACGGGAAGATGATAACAAATAAAAAAGTTTTAATATAGCAGTTAGGAGCTGAGAGAGAGAGAGGGGCATTGCCATGCCTTGCAGTTCTCAGAGAGCAGGGTTGCGATCAGGGCTCCTCTGTGAGCATGGGAGTCCCTGAACTTGGACCCTTCCAGCCAAGCGCTGCTGCCTGACCTCGCCTGCCCCCCTGTGTAACTGTACCTCTGCAGCATCACTGAAGCCTCTGCAGATGGGGAGCATGGGGGGGGGCTCTCGCAGCGGGTCCTCACGAAGGCGGCCGCCACGCCCAGCGGTGCTGCCGGGGAAGCCGTGCTGACAGCCGTCAGATGGGCTCTCCGTAGCACAGATGCTCAGCCGCCTTCTGCATGCGCTGTGCATTTTTCACTCCCAATCAGCTCTTTATCGGATGAATTAGTGTATCAGCCACTAATTAAGGTGTGTTAATAAAAACCAGTTGGACTGTCACCCAGTTGACCTGGAGTTTGTTACCCCTGCCATTAAACAAAAAAACACAAAGCGATAAGTATGGTCAAGCATCTCGCTGACAGCACGCTGGGCCTGTAAGTGCAGGAGATGTCTGGGTGGAAGCTGTCAGTGGTGATGAGGACCAGTGACGCCTCGCTGTCAGAGAACCTTCTGGATGCAGTTACTTCAGGCCGGTGATTGATCTATGCCCACCCCCCCCGCCCCCCACCCCCCCCCCCCCGGCGGCAGCGGTCGGGCGGGGAGAGCGGGCGGGGGGGGCCCGGGGGCGGGGGGGGGCGTAGGAGA
>JAOYFF010000027.1:11644464-11671043 GCA_025773925.1 Cryptomyrus ogoouensis
TAAGAATGAAAACCAACATGTTCCATTGAGTTGGCATCAGTACAAAAGCAGCACTGATAGACTAATTACATACAGGTCTTTTTCAGTTAATTAGATTTTTTTTTTTACATCTAAAACAGTGTATCAGATGACCGTGCTGGACTTTCGCCCATGTGTGTCGCTCCTTCTAGGCCAAGGACGTTGGTTCACAGAAGTCAGGGGTTCTGGGGCAGGGGGGTTGTGGGAATGGGGGGCACTGGGCCTGACACTAGGTATTCCTTTGAGGAAAACTAATAAACAATTCCACTATACAGTTAAATTATTCAGTAAAGTAGAAATACGAAAAGATATTGCTGTAAGTTTCACATTACCCCCGTCCCGCAATCAAGACAGACATTCTGCAGCATGAGGGACTGGGGGTTCGAATCCCGCCCCTGTCAGAGAGGTGCACAGCGTCCAGATGTATCCAGCGATTATGGTAAAGGAGAGACTTCCTTCACTGAAGTTTTGGCCTAAGGAGCATCATCTTTAACTATCATTCATGCTATGGCGATTGTTTTAATATCGTTTTCAATATTACCGTCACAACTGAAATAATTATATTGTAGAATCGTTATATTGTATTTATATTGTATATATTGCATTTGTAGTCAGTCACACCCATCACTGGGAGAAATGTTGGTATAGATCTTATGTAGGTAAATGGACAAGGCGGGGAGTTGATATAGGTGTCCCTGGGCCAAATAGGGTTTGGCGTGAGCAGTTAGCGCTCAGCCTGTCCTGAATAGACTCTCATCGCTAGGCTGAGCCTTTCCCACCTCCCTGGGAAGGTCTTAGGCAGTTGTCAGTTTCCCCTCCTGAGCGGAGCCCTTGACAACAATAATGATACTTAAGATACTTAAGGCAGGGCAGTAATACAGCTTTAATTGACATTTTCTCTTTCTTTTGCTGGTTTTTGCGACTATAATGAAGAATATCATGTTATTTGAGAAGGCAATAATATGAATAACTTATAGGCAATTATGATAGGCGATTACCGCTCTCTTGGAAAGCGCTTGTCTTCGTCAGGGTTCGTGGTCATTTAGAGGAATATCGTAATCTCTGGCACTGGTTTTTAAATCATGTGTGGAGGACAGATTTGGGCTTCCCCTTTTGGTCTCATACCATCTATCTATCTCTATCTCCCCCCCAAACCTTTCCCTGCTCCTCTCTCTTCCTCTTCAGGTCCAGTCTCGGTGCAGCAGTAAGGAGAACATCCTGAGAGCGAGTAGGTATTGCACACCCTTGCATGTTAATAAACACGGGTACTCCCTGTATGGGTCACTTTGGTCTGTAGACTATGGCTGTTTGCCAGATTCTCCCCAAAGGGCCTGTTTGTGTCTGCATTTAAGGGTGGGATCTTATGGCATTATGATGTCACAGTGTGTAGGAATTAGCAGTGGATTCATGGCATGTTCCTTAATGGCCTTAGGTAGATCAGTAGACATCAGCTGGTAGATAGTTGCTGTCAGTTGCCCAGTACTCACACTGCATGGTCCAGCTGATGCATCTGTTACCGTTTAGTTCATTAGGGAACCATTTGAATTGCAAAATCTGCAATACAATTATTACAAATAGCAATAATTGCTTTTGTAGCTGTTGTTATAGATGTTGTTAGTCATATACAGTATATTTTTTACAGCATGTTATAACATGCATAGCTTCCAATTATTTTAAACAGTTTTGAAACATTACAATCTATATTTATACCCTTTTATGTTTTCCACATTGAGAACATACATATATGTGCATTAGCTTTGTTAAATAAATGTCCCTCATTTGGATGTCTCGTTTACAGATACTCAGCATGCAAGATGACAGTTTATTACAAAATACCAAAGAAAACAAAAAAAAAGAATGAAACTGAAAAATCCCAATTCAGTGCTTTCATTCACCCATTAAACTATGCATAAATAAATGAATAATAGATGTAATAAAAGATACATTGCATGATATGAAGATTTCCAGGGCTATTTTCTGTTAAAAGCTTGATGGATAGTTCTCATTTTCCAAGAGGTGGCAATAAAATCCAAGAAATTTTGATCTCGAACGTGCATCCCCTTTGTTAAATGGTGCGACGCTGCCATCTGTTGGTGAGGAAGATACCAGCACATGCTACTCTTAGTTTTAAGCTAGCCCTGAAAGACCAATCTTTATATTCTATCTGTGATCTGTATCATTCATTTAATTATGCATTGTGCATTATCAGACATCTGCTGGGTAATAAGTGGGTTTCTCTTTGAGAATTGTTCCCCTGTGCCATGTAAGTCTTACAAAAAAACACAGGAGATAATGGAAAATGAAATGTAACTGGTATAAATATTAGCTTTATTAAGGCATTGGGAGTGCCTCACATTCAGGCATACCGTGTAATGTTTATTTGTTTTGCTCCAAGGTATGGAAATTAAAGACACAAGTTACCTCTCCGGTGCAGGACACATTAAACAGGCATTAATAACTTAATATGTTAGTGTGGTTCGATGTAGGTGATGCATTTGAATTGGGATTTATGATGTGAGAATGGTTCAGACCAGTGTTTCCCATCCCTCAGGGACCCCATAGACCTGGGGATCTGTTTTTGCTGTCAAAAATGTGGAATCTCTGGGAGGGAGCAAAAATGTGGACTGGCTGGGGTTCATGGAGCTGGCAGGGAGCCAAAATGTGGACCGGCAGGGGGTCCCAGAGGGTCGGTTTGTGAGACACTGGTTTAGACGTGTCAGGGTCTGTGGCTGACCATGTTGGAATGTGTGACTGTGACTGTGTGACGGTCGAGCTGTCCCCAACCAGCCTGTCCCTGGCTTGCCAGGTCACAGCGCAGTGGACATCACCAAAGTGGCCCGGAGACACCGCATGTCTCCCTTTCCCCTGACCTCCATGGACAAGGCCTTCATCACTGTGCTGGAAATGACGCCCGTCCTGGGCACGGAGATCATTAACTACAGAGGTGAGACAGAGCCTCATGTTCGGTCCCCATGCCTGGACCATCTGCCCCCTCATCATGCTCCAGGGACACTTTTTGTCATCTTAAATGCTCACCCCCAGCCTCCAGAATACACTGCTCCCCCTCCTGGCATGGATATCTTTTTGTTGTGTTACCGATACCATTATTCATATGGATTGCTACTTCCCCAAAGCCAACCTGAGGCGTGACCATGACCTCCCCCCATATCCTGACTTGGTTTCTCCCACTGGCTCTCATGTTGTCCATCAGCCAATGTTTTGCCTGGGTGATTTTTTTTTTTTATTATTATTATGCCAATCGGGTTATACGCAGTATCACTCTCCAATCATGTGCCCAAATATTGCTGATGAGCAGCAGGCAGACATGCCATTTATTTAGCAGATGCTCTTATCCAAAAAAGCAGTGTCAGATGGTCCCTGGAACAATCGGGAGGTTAGGGACCTTGCTGAAGTACCCGGCGATGAAATTATTCTCTCGACCTTGGGACATGAACCGGCGACCTTCTGACCACAGGCACCGCGCTCGAACCCACTGAGCCACACATTTCTGCACACATAGTTTTTTATATTTTGAAGGACAGTGGATAAGCTGTGTTTTGTATAGAAGTCGAGCTGACTTCCAGTTTGAGCTGTATGTATGTGTGTTCCGCAGTGCGTACATCATTCACTGTGCAGACAGGACAGCAGAGAGCGGTTAATAGGGTTAAAGTGTGTACAGTGTTGTTCAGTGTCCTCACATTTATCCACAGCAAGCTGAAGGCCCCCTTCTGGTCACATTACTAATGCATCACGACTTACGCAAGCAGACATTCACGTTATATTCCGACAAAGTGACCTACAGTACCAATAAGGATTGCGATTTATGCGTGCCCCTTGGGATTTCAACCCGCAACCTTTGTGCTGTTACTGCAAAGCTCTACTTGTTGCGGTAAGGGTATGTTTTGCTGCGACTCTTGTGTTTTTCTTTGGGGGGGGCGGCAGTAGGGAGAGTTTCTCATGAAGGGAATTCCTCATGAAGTGCTTGATCTACAGTCAGAAAGCCGTTTGAGCTGGTGACCCTGCACGCACAACGCTTGGGCTTCTGTGGGTCCTGAGTTGCATGAACTCATTGGAAGAGCCGCTTTCTTTTCCGCTTCCTGAACAAGGGCCGAGAAGATCATTGGCGCTAATTCCTCCCCAGTGCACTGGCAATCAAACAGGTCAGTGCCTCCCCAGTCGCCTGCGTGATGGGGGTGTTGTGGCGTGGAGCCTGGCTGTGTACCCGGGCGACACCCAGCGTACGTCTCTCTTCATCTTTCCTCACTGCCTTAGACATCCAGCCCATTAGGGGGCATCACAGCTCTGAGGACAATGCAGAGCTGCTGCTTTTGCACGAAACTATGGGTACATCCTTCGTTGGAGTTTGCCGAGCCCCTTTCTGAAGGCAGGAGTCACTGGTTCCCAGCATGTAACTCTGCCTGGGATGCGGCATTTCACCCAGAAAATGGGGGGTGACACATGTAATCTCATCTGCAGTCAGCTTCCCCTGTTCCTTGACATTTCCTGAAGTGGTGGTGTGTACAGGAAGAAAGGATGTGGAGTGGGTGCAGGGTGCTGAAGAAATCTGAATAAAAACAAAAAACAATCGGCCAGTTTGGATATAGTGTTTATGTGTCGGAATACCATTGTGTTAGGAGTGAGTCAGTTTGCTAGGGACACACTGTCCTACCCCGTCGCGCTTTCCGAGGAGTCGGACACAACGTGAGCTCCTGTCCGATCACGGATCTGCCACCTCTAGAGCTCAGCCGAGTCACAGCGCAATAGGCGATACTTCTGACATAGCGTGATAATGCGTGATGACTGTAGGACTGAGGAGAGGCGAGACAGGCCTTGGGGAGCGTCTCTGTGTTGCAGGCGTCTCCGAGTTCCCGGGTCCATTGCTCTGAGCTTTAAGGTGTCTTCTGCCCGTCTTTGATTCGCTTTATTCGCAGAGCCTCTGAGAGGCTCACGCCGGCTTTGGCAGCTACATAGACGAGCGTCCCGCCTCAGTCCCAGCCCCGTGCGTGCAGTGGTGCCGCGCTCATAGCACTGCGGAGGGCCACACTCGCCGTCGCTTAGCTTTCAGAGACGGGCGTGCTCGTGGCATCTCGGAGCAGCTGGGTCACTGCACAGCGTACCCTGATGCATACACATGTCCATGACAGGTGCGGAGAAGAACACTGTCCAAGTACAAAAGCCTACATAAAGTAGCAGAGAGGTGTCACTCCAGACGGCTGTCATGTGAGGTTCTCTGGTGGTGCAATGAGCTGCTGAACCACATCTGGTCATCAGACTCCCTCTCTACCTTCAGGAAAAGCCATAAGACCAGTCTGTTCCAGGAATTTCTCTACTAGCCTGATGCTGCTTTATAATCCCTGAATATTCTCATATTGCACTTCTGGTCCTTGAATTCTTCTTTCTGTTTTGGAAAATGTTCTGTAGCTCCTGCTCCAATACCACTTACACTTGGACCTGGGCGTTCATTCAAACTCAGCCTAGCTGCACGTATGCCTAGTGTTCTCTCTGACAGCTGTGTGTTTGCAATGTGCTGTTTGCCTCACGTATATGTCGCTTTGGACTGAAGCTTCTGCTAAATAGGTGAAATGTAAACATTCAGCTTGTGAATGAGGGATGCCTGATGTACTGGATTTACTGATGAACTTGCTTGTCTGCAATGTCGTTTGCTTGGACTGAGACTGTGTGGAAATGGCTTTCAGCCCAGTATGCTGTACAGCACCGGTGATGGAAAAAGCACAGGGGAAAGTATTAAGCAATATGTTGTTTTATGACTTAAACGGACTTTGATGTTGGGGGACAGAACTTAAGTAATAATGATTAGTAATGATTGAAATACAAGGGTCTGTTTATTGGGGGACTAATGGAGCCATAATTGGAGGTTAATGTCCCCCCGGTTTCTGTACCTCTGAGGGAGAGGTATTATAGGTGGCTGCAGTGCCTCACCTTACACCTTCATGGCTGGAGGTTCGAATCCTGTCCCTGCTGGGGGTGCAGAGTCTGCATGTTCTCATGCTACGTGCGTTTTGTCTGGGTTTCTACAGACGAAAAACATGCAAAAAAAAGCATGAGGGATGAGGGAAAGAAATAATGTTTATGCATTTGGAATCCCATCCGGTTGTTTCTTACACAGCCTGAAATAGGGAAATGGGTGGATCTTATTGTTATGTTAATAACATATGAGAACAGGCTAAATAAGGAGCAAACCACTGAGATATTAATACAAAACTCTTGTGGAAATAAGATGTTTCTAAATATCCTTTGTGTTTAGTAAACAAATATAATATATTTTAAGATGTTGAATCCCAGTGAGCATGGTTAGTAATCACTGTAGCTTAGCACAAGTCTAAGCAAGAAGCTACTTAGGTAGGAAATAGAGGTGTTACATGCTGTCCTGTAAGCCAGATAACCATTCCATAATGAAACTTAGTATAAAAAATATGTATAGGCTTGTAGTCAGTAATCAATGGATGGATTATTATATATGTATTTCCAGAAGCTGTGATTTGCTGTAAGCAAACAGAGCTCTGAGTTGGTAGATGGGCTTGTTCCTTTGTGTAAAAATCATAAAACTTGTGTCCAAGCTATTCCGTTTACAGTACAAAGCCGTGCTGTTGGACTGTGTTACTGTGTAGACGACCTCCCTGTTATGTGCAAGGCCAGCAGTGACCAGGTGCTGATGAGGAAATCCCTTTGCGCCGGCAGCACCTGTGCCACCTGGTTCTGTGTGCAGTCTGCTCAGGTGTGGTCTGTGTGCAGTCTGCTCAGGTGTGGTCTGTGTGCAGTCTGCTCAGGTGTGGTCAGAGCAGAGACCCCGATGAGGGCAGCCACACCCCCCCGGGAAACGGCCCAATGAGAAGAAGCCTTCCTTCCGGTTCCAGCGTCGCATCTGCGTTCCGCTCTGTGTGGCTCCGCATTCATCTTTTACTCAGATTGCTTGATAAGTAGTTGTTTAATTTCCAAGCACAGAGAGAAGGGTCTATATTTAGGCTCTGGGCAGCTGTGGGTATCTTAGTGCTGTTAGATGAAGGCCCACAGCATAGAAAAGCCCCCCTCCCCCCCAGGGCTCTGCTTTTCCTGAGTGCTTTCCATACCCTTTATGCGGAGAGCTGGCAGTCGCTCCCTTCGCCAGAGGCGTCTTCATTCCTGCCCTTTAAGTGAAGGGATGCAGAGGAGTCTTAATTAACCTGCCTCTGTTTCGCTTGGCGGAGTGCATTCACTTGATGAGCTGCTGTTTGAGATTAAGGGAGCCCAGTCAGTATAAATGTGCACTGAAACATGTCTCCTTCGGATTGTTTTCTAACCCACTGCTCCGTATTCACTCCTTTGGAAGCGGCAGTGTTTTGTGGATCTTTATCATGCAATGCTAATACGTTATAATACGTTATTCGCTATTACGCTGTATGTTTGTATTTTTTTTTAACCAGCTGGAGTTCTGTTAAACAGACATACGCACACACGTTATCTCAATGCCAAGGAAGTGAGGAATAATGTATGTTTCAGTAGACCAGTGTTTCCCAATCTGGTCCTCAGGGACCCACAATCGGTCCATGTTTTTGCTCCATCGCATCTCCCTACCAGGAGTTTAGAGGGAGCAAAAACCTGGACTGTCTTTGGGTCCCCGAGGACCAGATTGGGAAACACCGATGGCCTCTCCAGGTTGGCTCAGGTGCCTACGGGTCTGTGGTCAATGATCTGAAGAGGTATGTTCACAGCTGTGCCTCAGTGAGGCATGGAACAGAGGACACGTTAGGACATGAACATCGCCATCGGGCACAGCTGAGGTCATGGTCACAACCTTATATTTAAGGGGCAGCATGCAATGCCTCATGTTGTGTGCTCTCTGCCCTCTGCCTGCAGACGGGATGGGTCGGGTCCTGGCGCAGGACGTGTATGCCAAAGACAACCTTCCTCCTTTCCCTGCCTCTGTCAAGGATGGCTACGCTGTCAGAGGTAAGGCCCCCAGTGAGCGTTGTTTAGAAGGAATACGGTAAAATACACACAGGATGGAGGAAGTCTGCATGCTTTTTACGTTTGCGTGTCAAAAGATCATGGAATCTAAGCTACTTTGTCTTTTTAATATCTGACGTTTACATGGTTCACGTTTATTTAAATAAGCAATGCAGCTATGTTTTAAATGCCATTATATACTTTGCTTAACTCTGACTTGTATTTGGAATTCAGGAACAAAGAAAGACTGCAGTGGTAGTTAATCTTTTATGAACTGTGAGCAAATAATTACTGTGTAACAGTAATGGATAATCTCCAGTTTAGCTCTGAATAAAATTAAGTTGACCGGTAATATTGAAGTGATGCACTTGTATCAGAGGGTATGATGATTTTCACTCCAGCTGAGCACTTAATTAATAGGTTTATAGCTGTGTATTGACTAAATTTAATATTTTAGATAAAACAGTGTTGGGTTTTACTATATTAAGTCAAGTTTAATAATAGTTACAAAATCTGGTAACACTTTACTTAAGGCCCTGTTTTTAGTAATTTATAAACACATTCATAACAAATAATAATGTATCCATAAAGCATTGCAAACATGGCTATAAATATTCACCAAAAGGCATAACACATTATAACCTTGTGTATTATGCATTATGAATGCTTTATGAAGCTCTCATCTAAAATGCACTCTAGATACCTTTATAATGCATTATATGGTTGGTATAAGCATTAAGGATGCTTTTATAGTGCATTATAAAGGTATCTGTTATGACTGGGAGCTTCATGAAGCATTCATAATGCATAATAAACATGGCTACAATGTGTTATGCCTTTTGATGAATATTTATTTACTTTATGCATTATGAATGTGTTTATAAATTGCTAAAAACATGGGCCTTAAGTAAAGTGTTACCCAACTTTGCAAGTGTTAGTTCTTTTAATAGGATGTGCTATACTTGATTCTTTTGGAAACAATGAATATTAAAAACATTATCTTAATCATAAATGATTTACAATGGTACCTCGACCCATGAACAGTCTTGTTCACGAACAAATCGGGTTACGAACCAGATGTTAGAAATTTTTTTGTACCGGTTTGCGAACCGTGTTTCAGGCTGTGAACACACAAACATCCCCCAAAAGGGTCCATTTAAAGTGCCCCTCTACTATGTCTCTTCAGAGGTCGAATACCTGAAAACAGAAAAAAATAGAGAGAGAGAACATTATGTTATAGCGGTACCTTTCAGTGATTGATAAACATGTTTGTGATGGTTTTTAACAGTCACATATCTATACATAAAATCACAGTACTTCATTAATAACATAAATTATTAAGTAACTCCTTTTCCGTGTTTTGGCGTATTTCGAGCGACCAACCCGCCAACAAGCGTATGTTGGTCCGCCTTCTGTAACGTACGTTCTCTCTTTCCCTTTTTTGCTCTTTAAGGTTATTTTAATTTAAGTCTATATTCTTAGTCACAGAAAAATATAAAAAAATTGGAAAAATTCAGTGTTTCGGAGGTTTGAACGAATTATTTGTATTTACATTATTTTAAATGGGAAAAATTGATTCGGGTCGTGAGTCCTCGAACGAATTAAGTTCGTGAGCCGAGGTATGACTGTACTTATTATATGATTAGTTAAAGGGTGAAGAAGTGTATTTCCTGTGGTTTCACTGTAAAAAAGTTAAACCTGACTAAAGATTTGACTAAATTAAGTTCAACGTAATTGAAAAATTATGCAGAGCTGTCAGCCAGCTCTCCATCTGATGTCATTTTAATTGTGCGATTCATTTAATCAAGAATACGTCAAAGCGAAAAGAAGCAGATGCCGGCATATCCACTGAGCCATTTAAAATTCCTGGCATCCACTAAAACTGCATTTGAGAGGAATATGCCAGTGACAGATGAGGCCGCCTTGATTACATTATTCATCACGCACGGTAATATAGATATACGAACATACATTGTTTTTGGATTGAAATCAGTATGTCGTAACGGTTGTGTTTCAGCGAGGGTCTTGTCAGGGTGCTAATCAGCCACTGCCAAAATGCCATAATAACCACAGACAGACAGTCATGGATCGTGTCTCTGAAGAGGAAATATTTGTGTCCAGTCCGCCTGTGACAGCCTGTTTCCTCTCTCCGACAGCGGCCGACGGCCCAGGAGATCGCTTCATCATCGGGGAGTCACAGGCTGGAGAGCAGGTGACAACCCTCTCTGCTCATGTCTATCGAGACCTTTTGATATTTATCCTCACTTTTCCATTTTTTTATGATATTTAACGGGCAGTTGGTCCCACGACATGTCTGCCCTCAAACACACTTGCACGCCTGGCGCTGATGCTTAGCCCCACGGGCTTCATCCGGCTGCATGATGCCCTTCGAGGAGACTGAGGGGGCTCACCTCACCCTGCAATCCTGTAGGCAGCCAGCAGACACCCTGCTGGAATGATATGATTGGCTGAATGACAGAGTCCCTCCCTCAGATGGATGGTGTGGTCAAGCAGAGGCGAGACACAGGACCCTGCTGTAGGACACACTGCACTTACCCTCACTGCACACTGTGATATTGAGCACAGATCAGGTCTATAGCCTATGGTATATAGCACTCAGCAGAGGCCAGACACAAGACCATGCTGTAGGACGCACTGCACTTACCCTCACTGTGCCCTGTGATATCGAACACAGATCAGGTCTATAGCCTATGGTATATAGCACTCAGCAGAGGCCAGACACAGGACCCTGCTGTAGGACACACTGTACTTACCCTTACTGCACGCTGTGATATCGAGCACAGATCAGGTCTATAGCCTATGGTATATGGCACTTTGCAGAGGCCAGACACAAGACCGTGCTGTAGGACACACTGCACTTACCCTCACTGCGCCCTGTGAAATGGAGCACAGATCAGGTCTATACCCTATGGTATATAGCACTGCATTGAATTACACCTTCTGATATCAAACACCGGTTACCTCTTCACACTTTGATGTCCAATCCTTGTGAGGCTGACTCCCCTAGGGTCATGCAGCGACTTTTTTGATTGGTGGGTGCCGAGTTAAATTTATGACCAGGGGGATGGAGGGGGTTGCAGTTTGATAAGTCAGCGATGGTCACTGACCCTCAAAAGGAACGCAGTCGTTTGGGCAAAAGGGGCAGACGCTCAGGGCTTCCCAAACCCCCTCGCATGTCCCTGTGACACACACAGGGACATGCGAGCACAGTTACCTCATGGTATCTAGCCCTGAATCAGCCTCCAGCCTCCCACACTGAGCCCTGGGGAGGTCAACGCCGTCAGATATTGAATAATAGTCAGGACTACGGCTTCTGATATTGAATACTGGTCAGCAAAGGGCATAGGTTTGGTTTCAGCATTGGTTGGGACCAAATCAGCCATGAGCCCCCCGCCCCTCTAAACATACACAGCACCCCCACAATACTGGTAGGGACACGTACCTACCATCCATACCCAAATCTACGCCCGTATCAATACTACACCCTCTGACACTGAGCACTGGTAAAGTCTACATCCTCTGTTACTGAACAATGGTGGTCTGCACCCTCTGGTATCTGATACTTATTTAGCGTAATGTTCTTTATCTGAAACACGGCATCTGCTGCAGTCACACCTCCGACTTACACCTCTGTATTTTAGCTCCATTTGCAGTAGCCCGTTTTTGAGACAGATAACACTTTCTTAGTCAGGAGGTTACGCGTGACTCACAGAGGTCTTGTGGCACATGTGTTATCGCTGATTCCAGCAGCATTGCAGGTTTTGTCTGAGTAGCAATTGCAGTTGCCAATTGTCTGCCTTCTATTCTTTTGGCCTTTTTCCTGGCACTGTGTGTCAGATAACCAGCTGGACAGATAGCAATTAAGATGTAAAGGTAAAACACGTAAAAAAAAAAAGCTGTTAGTTGACTCTGTAGAGGGCACCAGCTAGCATGCAGTCCTGTGGAGAGTCCTGGCTTTGAGGCTTCACAGTATAGAAGCACGTTAAGTAACTCAAGCATAGGAGTTTCTCGTTTGCCGGCCTCACGGGGCTACATGGTGTCCGTGCCTTAGTTACAGCATCGCCAACGGCAAGGCGAGCATGCGGCCTTCTCTGCCGGGTCAGCGCCTCGTTAATGAATGCATGCTCCGTCAGGCTGGACCGCAGTTAGTCTCAAAGAACCAGCATAAAAAGCTGCACAAATGTTTCTGAAGGATTCAAAGGTTTCGGAAGCTTTATTGTCATTTGTACTGCTAGGAGTACTGAGTACTGAGTACCGGCAAGATGCTTACTTGTGTGATTCCTGCAGATTGGGTCGTTCAGCACAGGGTAACAAGACATAGAACCAACACTTAGTAACAAGACATAGAAAAAACAGTAACAAGACATAGAACAACAACAACACTTAAGTAAATAAATATGCATATGAATATGTAAATATCAATAGAGATATGGATGTATCTGGAAGATACATGCATAGCAGCAGACAATAGTGCAAATACAGTGCACTATTCTGCAGCTGGTATGTCAGGCATAGGGTGGGAGTGTGCGTCAGGAAGGGCGTGTGTGCACGAGCGCGTGTGCATGTATGAGCTAACGCACCGGCGTCTCCCCCACAGCCCACCCACACAGTGATGCCTGGTCAGGTGATGCGGGTGACGACAGGCGCCCCCATCCCCTGTGGGGCCGACGCCGTCGTGCAGGTGGAAGATACGGAGCTCCTCCGCGAATCAGAGGATGTGAGTCTGACCCCCCCTTCTTAAACATGCACCCTTCCATATATCCCATATATCCACGCTCCTCCCATATATCCCATATTTAGGGAGCCCAAGGTGACATTTTATCAGGGGGCCCAAAATTATTGGGTACACCCTTACGAAGGTCACCATACTGAATCTTAGCGCTACGAAGGTTTTTGGAAATGCAGCTCTATTCCTCTCGTGATGTATGGAATTCTCCAAATGAGAGGACGGTTTTTAATAGTAAGAAATAGATACGGAAAGCTTTACTGCCATTGTACTGCAGTACAGCGAGCTGAACAAATCATTCACATCTTGTTGGGATTCATTTGTGGCCTGACAGTATGGGCTTTGTTCTATAAGGATGGGTGGGGAGTGGTTAGGGAAAGTGGCTGGAGGGGGCTTGGCAGATGGGAGGAGATGCCGTTTCGCTGGGGGGTGTCTGATTACTCTCGCGTTTCAGGGCACAGAAGAGCTGGAGGTGCGGATCTTGGTACAAGCGCGTCCAGGCCAGGACATCAGGTCGGTGTTTCCAGTCCGCTGTCCCGTGCCAGAGCCCCAGCCTGTAACACCAGTAACACCCTCCGCTGCATCCCACAGGCCCATCGGACATGACATCAAGCGCGGCGAGTGCGTCCTGGCCAAAGGGACTCACATGGGCCCTTCCGAGATCGGCCTGCTGGCCACCGTCGGAGTGACGGAAGTCGAAGTGCAGAAGTTCCCCGTGGTGGCCGTCATGTCCACCGGCAATGAGGTTCAGTCCGCTGCCTCGTGGGCCTCCCTCCTCCATACCTCAAACCGCCCCATCTCTTTGGTCGTTCGGTTCTGATCGTGTGTCCATTTTCCTGCGGTCCAGCTGCTAAACCCAGAGGATGACCTTCACCCAGGAAAGATCCGGGACAGTAATCGCTCCACCCTGCTGGCCACCATCCAGGAGCACGGCTACCCCACCATCAACCTGGGCATCGTTGGGGACAAGTATGGCTGCTGAATGCTCATGGGAGTTTTACTGACACAAAAATGTTCAGAGGGAAGAAAGAAAAATGATTGGTTTAGAGAGATAACCAATCGGATTGTAGAGGACCAAGATACCTGATTGGTTGGTCCCATCTCCTCTAGTTACTTGAACCCACCTCATCTGCAATCTGATTGGTTATTTCATTTCTTGGTTCTGCTCTCAGAACATTTTTGTGTAAGTAAAACTCCCATCAGCCCGCAGAACCTTCCATCATAAGGCGTTCCGCTCACGGATCAGAGAAGCAGTGCTGACTTGTCCCCTGTGTGTCCCCTGCAGCCCCGACGACCTCCTTAATGCCTTGAACGAGGGCATCAGTCGTGCTGATGTCATCATCACCTCAGGGGGTGTGTCGATGGGTGAGAAGGTAATTGTCACTCCATAGGGAGAGTTTCTCTTTACACTCTCAGGCTCTGTTTTTGGAGCTCAGTAAGTCAGAAGACCATGCGGAATAAACCTTAAAGCTCCAAACTTTAAACATATACATACAAACTTAAATTGCAGAAAAATTTAAATGGATAGTGTGGTGAAGACCATCCCACAGTAATTTACCCATTTATGTGTAGATGCAGAAAGTAACGCAGATTCTTGCAGAGTGCAGCACTGGTTTATAGTTTCGGATCTCAGTATCATTTTATTATTTGAAATGTAAGGAATATATTTATCTGAAATGCATATTTTAATATAAAGTTAATCTGGTACTGTAGTGTAAACTCTAAAGTGCAGATACATTTTAGAATATACTTTAGCGTGGATGCATTTCACCTGTTCCATTCTACACGAACAGGATTATGCTACCTACATCTACATCTACACCCTGAAACGTACGAAAATTTCTGTAATAACGGCCAAAATGGCGATTGATCCCAAGGTCGTAAGTTTGACCGTTTCCATAACAGGACGTGCAAACGTGAGGGGTCGTAAAAATTGAAAATATATGGTTAATTTTTGGAAATTAACCAACCGTTCCACAGTACAGCCAGCAGTGTGCGGCTGAGTGGAATGCTGGTCACAGGCCGGCGGTTGGGAGCCCCCAGTTTAGACGTAAATGCCGCGCTGTTTTTTCCCCTCATCTCAACAGACATTCATCAAGATTTCAGATGACCCAACTTCCTGCTTCTGTTTCTGTAGACCTTTCTCTTTTGTCCTGCACTATAATTTGCAGGCAGGAAACTAACAATGAATGACCAATTCAGTGTGTTTAACAATGTATCGGGCCCTGCATTCCTCTGTTACGTAAGATGTAATAAAGGGGATTGTGCGCCCCTTCGAAGGTTAAACATTTTAACATTGTGAATGGCAGACTGTTTTTAATAGAGCATTTCTTGAAAATGGATGTAAAAATAATTCCTCCTTTTAAAAACTTGCGTCATTTGCATTGTTAGAGGATCTCGTGGCTTCATGGTGCATGGTCGCCATCTAGTGGCGTTGTCTGTGTGTCGCATCAGCTCTTCGGGATTTTCACTCTAATAGACGCAATAATTTGATAACAGTCTGTCGGCACACTGTCTGCCTTAGACATTATCCAAATAACAAGGGTGTCGTGCACCATGGAAAATTACTCACTCAGGGTGAATGAGGCAGCGCTGCTATCCTGAAGTGCCTTAAGCATAAACCTTCTGGGGTTCCTTGCAGGACTATCTGAAACAAGTGCTGGACATTGACCTCCATGCCCAGATCCACTTTGGAAGAGTCTTTATGAAACCAGGGTAAGATTTACAGATTGATTAATGTATTTAATGAAGCAAGTCACTCATTTAAAATATTAAAGAAACAAATAAGGATGAACAATCACCACCATTAATTTACTGACAGTTTGATTCTTCATGCTGTGTAAGGAAGAGTGACCGAGTGTAAGAAGTGTATTTGGGAATGGGACTCCCTTCTGTGCGCTGCTGGTCTCACTGTCTCCTCCTGTCTGCCCGCAGGCTTCCCACCACGTTTGCCACCTTGGACATCGATGGTACCCGGAAACTCATCTTTGCACTGCCAGGTATGGGGGGCCGCGGGGTGAGTTCGGCATCCATCCACCGCGACTGCACTGATGAATTTACGTCAGCCTTCTGTACTCGGTTGCATTTGTTCTTCATGAGGGGGACATTTTTAACAACATTTTATACATTCTGCTTCAAAGATTTCTGTCAGTCCAGTGTGCATTGTCAGGAGTATGCAATGTGGTTGTAAATGCGTGCATCAGTCAGAATTATTATTATTATTATTATTATTTTTAAATATACTCTTATATTTGCAAATGGTTGTTAAACAAGGAGGAGTTGTATAGAGTAGTGATACTTCATTAATCCCTGTAGAGAAATTGCCTTTACGCGTACGCAGTGTAAAATAAATTATTGATACTTTACTGATCCCCATGAGGAAATTCTCTTTATGACTGCCCCAAGTTGCTCCCTGCAGTGAAGGGCAGCCTCCTGTTGTGGTACCCAGGGAGCCTAGCTGAAGGGCCCACAGGTGTGGCAAGGCCGGGCTCGAACCGGCAACCTTCTGATCACAGGCACAGAGGCTTAGCCCCCTGAGCCACCTTACTCTTATAAGATACACAAAGAGTGGCAGCAGGCATGGGGAGGGGGGGTTTACAGTGCAGGGTCAGTCAGCATTCAGTCCCCGTGGAGTCCGCTTAGGGCCGGCAGCATCAGTCTGCCGGCCCTGGGATTCAAACCGGCGACCTTTCGATCCCTGGCCCTGAGTCCTACTCCGCTGAGCCGCACGCACGTTAACGTGACAATGCAGGCATGACAGCACAAGGGTGTTCGAAACCGAAGGCAGCCAGCCACCAATCAGCTTTAAGAAATCCCAGCTCAGGGGAAAAGACTCTCAGCTAATCTCTTCTCATGCTACCTGTGTCCCCTGGCAAATGAGCACACTTCATAGCACCCACATTGTCTGCATCATGACATTTGCAAAGGCGTAGCCTCCTTCAGCTGCTGAATCGTGATAGAGTGTCTCAGGCAATTGCTGATGCAGATCACATGCGTGGCGTTTGCCCAAAGCAGAGGTGAATTCTGAGATCCCCTCATGTGGGAGGAGGGCTTTAAGTGGCCGCGGATGCTGTGTGATTCTCTCCGACCTCCAAGCAGCGCGGACCGAAATGACCCCACGCTACAGCTCTCTGCGTTAAAATCGCCACGTCCTCCAGCTCCCGTCTTTCAAACGAGACGTCGGCTTTCCCGCGTAACAGGTCCACTCCTGCGAGTCACGCCGCCAAAAGCTCGGTGCCGCATCGCACGGCGCAGTCATTCCAGCGTGTCACACTCGCTGTCACACAGCATCACATACATGTGAAAACCCATTCTTAAATTTGGTTAAAGTGCTTTCAAAACACAATTCCTTTACATGATTTTTCTTTAAAAAGACACTCGTGCTGTGACTCCATGCTACCCACTGCTAGACTAGCCGTGGTTAATAAAATCAGCTGTATTCGTAGCATCACTCTTGCCGCAGTTTTGTCCTTTTAGGAAAGTGCACTTTTTGGTCCCAAAATCAAACTTCCATTTGACACCTGGCCCCCAACCTGATTCAGCCCTGTTCCTCCATGGGCTGCCTCCCCTGCTGTGGGGACTGCCTCTCAGGGTAATTAGACCTTTACAGAGACAGGGGTGATTCTTCTTTAGCCTACACCATTAGCTGACCATTCCCCAGGCAGCAAGACGGTCAGACAGCCTCCCCTGTGCATCACCCTCCTTACCATCCATGCCTCCCCAGGCAGACACTGAAGCAGGTACAGAACATGGTAATGCACTGAGCTTGGATAGACTGCCTTCCTAACAAACATTTCATCTAAGAACACAAGAGCAAGTTTAGATCAATAAAAATCATCTTGACGATAAAACATTTTCTGGGCCTCCCTGTTCTGTTTTCTGTGAGGTGTTTTTGACAGATGTTCCCTATGGGGGTGCGTGACGTCCCAGGCTGTCTGCCTCGCCCACGTCCTGCCATGGTCTTTGTCCCCTCCATACGACAGCTGCTTCTACTTCTGTGGATCATGTCTACCTGTCAAAGAATCTTCTTCATGCCTTGTCTGTAGAGCTGTATGCGGCCTTCCCCCATTTTGCCTGTTCAGCACTTTCTTACTCCTCTCTGCGACCACGAGCAGATACAGGGCTGCATGTGTCACACTTCTCCACCCTTTCACCGTGGGACGTGGCCGCAGAAGGCGTGACAGTTAATGACACAGAACGTAACCTGAAATCCCAGGAGGGCTGGTAACTAACACTAGGAGTATTATTAAAGCTGAGCTCTTCACCTGAGTCATTTGAGCATTTGGTTGCTCGATGAGCAACTACAAGGATATTAATTATAGTAGTAGTAATAATAAGGAAATATGATGTTCAGTTTGTACACAGTACCTGCCATATCCTTCCCTGTTTTACAGTCTCATTTTTAGTTTTTCGTGACTTTTCCGTGAACAATTAAACGGGAATATTTTTGGATGACGAGAAAGCCAAAAAAATGTAAACAATGCCAAATATAATTTGGATATATTTACATAATATATTTATATTATGTAATACTAATATATAAATATCATTATTGTTATTATTGTTATTGTTGTTATTTAATATTTGATAGTGTATGTGCATACTACATGTTTAACATTCAAAGTCATTTTGGTTCAAATGGCTTGGATGTGTGCTGTGTATCATTGTGGCTGTGGAATCTCACCTTTCCCACAGTAACTTTTAAACTTTTCAGTGCCATTAATTTAGCATTTTTAATAATAATTATTCACAAATTTTCACGTTTTCTGGAATCTTCTGCCCCTAACCCTCATGAACGTGAAGGGGTGACTCTATTTTGTTTTTAAAAATGAGGCCTTGTTTCGGCCCAAGTCAGCTGCATCCGTACAAACAGTGTTTCTCTCTCTCTCTTCCTCTCTCTCTTTCTCTCTCTCCCCTCCTCTTTCTCGTACATTTGCAGGTAACCCTGTGTCTGCTGTTGTGACCTGTAACCTCTTTGTCATTCCTGCCCTAAGGAAGATGCAGGGAATTCTTGATCCCCGACCCACCATCATCAAAGCCAGGGTACGCATGGGATGCAGCAGAGGCAATTTCTCTTTTCCTTTTTAAGAACACGTGGCCATTAGTGAGTCTCTTTGTCTGTTGTCTCTCTGTGTGTGTGTGTGTGTGTGTGTCCCTTGGGCTTTGCAGCTGTCCTGTGATGTGAAGCTGGATCCTAGGCCAGAGTACCACCGCTGCATCCTGACGTGGCACCACCAGGAGCCTCTGCCGTGGGCACAGAGCACAGGTGCACGTGGCCACACTTCCGCTCCAAAGGGGAAGGACACAGTGATTAAGGACTTTAACTAGCGGCATTACCAGGATTTGATGGTTTAGAAGATGTCCAGTTGTGAAGGAAGAACAAGTGCAAACCTTAAAGTTTAGAATAAAATAATAACTGCTATTGTAAGCAGACATAATACTAGTTATATGTTTGATAAAATATATAAAAAAAATATATAAAAATCTCTCTGGACTCAATTATGACTGTGGAAAGTTGAACATCATTCATCTCAACGTACGACTAAAATTAGGGACCACATGGTGCCTTTCTGACCCCCCCGACAGGAAACCAGGTGAGCAGTCGGCTGATGAGCATGCGCAGTGCCAACGGGCTCCTGATGTTGCCCCCCAAGACAGAGCAATATGTGGAGCTGCACAAAGGCGAGGTCGTGGATGTCATGGTCATCGGCCGACTATGATTGTGCCCTGGGAAGGTGGAGGCACACCCTGAGAGACATGGGGGAGGGAGAGTTTTACGGTGCATGTCCACATATCATTATTCTTCTGTAATATGCAACGGCACAGCTGGTTTTTATTGGTTTCGATGAAATTGATCAAGTATAATCTACGTGAATATTAAATTAGTGAAACCATGGGAGGAAAAAAAAGAATTAAAAAACTTAATTGTATTTCAAACAAAGGAAATATATTAACTTTTAAAGTAAGAAATTATAAGAAGATAAGAGATTTATTCTGTAATATATTATTATAATTATGATTACTATCATCATATTTAGGCAACTTTTTCTCTTTCATTGCAATTGCTTTGTGTGTTCTAGACCTTATATAGCAGTAGCATTTAAAAGAAAGCTATGAGAGACTGCCAGGATAAAAGCTTATTTTCTCACCGTCAAAAATGAAAAGGAGAATATGACAAAGGCCAAATCTATGGTGCTCTGGCAGAGGAGAGCGCCTCTCGCTCTCCGTAGCTGTGCTTAGGTGACTTCACTATATCCCCCTTATTAGTATGCTTCATAACTGCTTCACAGAGCGCTTTGCTTGTCGTTTATCTTGTGAGTCGTGTTTATGTGCACAGTGCCAAAAGTGTGGGCAGGGGGTGAGGTCACCAGCTCGAACCCACACACAGGCCGGACTAAACCTGGAAGCTTCCGTACCGCCACCGAAGTTGGTGTGTCCCCGCCTCTTAGGGGCAAGGCAACTGGAAAGCGACCTTTTATTTAACTTTAGAAGGAAGAAACGGCATCTTTACATGCTGCCAGTCTTTTTAACCAACTACAAAAAAAATGTACAGGGAAAACATGAAAAAGAATGATATTGTACAGACATAAGTGACCAGCACTCCTGAACAATTACTAAGCAATGAGGAGATATTGAACAACTGTACTATACATTTTCTGTAATGATATTAAAAGTGATTAAATAATATTCAATTCTTGATGATTATGTAAAATATTCCTTGCTGGTTTTCTTTTTTAAATGAATATAAATAAACGTGAAATAAAGTTTTTTTTTCTTGAACAAACAGTCTTAGTTTCTTTCTGCATACCATGGCAGTGGCAAAGATGCTGTATTTATGATCTGAATTTACTCAGACAATTGTTGAAAGTTTATCTGCAATTCAATTTTTTTTTTACTTTAAATTTCACTGAGATTCAGGGGACATTTATATTTAGATGTAGAAAACAAAAATGACCACATCATTTATATAATTTATGCAATTTATTTGCAAAGACTATAAATTTTGTACATGTTATTTGTCCATTTCAAAATCAGCTGGTCACCAATAAAATACTGTCATAAACATTTCCATGTTCAGGTTTCTCTATTAGAAGATTATTCTTATTATTGTCAAGTATTTTGCATTTATATAGAATTTGACATTAGCATCCATCCATCCACCCAACCATTATCTATACCTCTTCGCGGGGAAGCTGGATGACGTTAACACAAACTTTAAAAATCATATAGAAATGCACTTCTCCCACGGGCAATAGACTTTTGGCTTGTTACACTACTCTCATCATTGCGCAGGGAGTTATAACAAATGGATAAGGTGCTTATAACTATGCTTATATGACTAATCATATTATACTTGAATATATCCATGTAATTCACACTAGAGGGTGGTTTTCATAATAATTTGGAAATATTTTTTATTTTTATTTCATGTTTTTGTCAATTTATTATAGTCGTGTGTTTTGTTAACTGAATTATCATTAAAATGTTAATCCGACAGTTTGGTCAGGTTACACGCTAGATGGGCTAGAAGCTTGCACTTAACATATCAATATACCGTATACACGATACCCTCTTTGGGACAAAGGCACTTCAAATGCACGGATGTAAAGAGAGCTCTCATTGGACAACCAGATTAGGTATATCAATCTCTGTATTGTAAAGTTGCCCAATGAACAGTAGTGTCTCATGATGTAGGGAGGCGCTATGGAGTCGGCCTGTAGAAAACTGGACTGTGGACTATCCTCTTTACTCCAGTTGGAGCGCTCGAGTAGAAGTGGGAATGTGCTGTTACCAACTTATATAGGTTTATTTTATATTTTCTCTGGAAAGGGCAGCTGGGGGAGAAGTGTCCTCCGTGACGTGCTTTTACTTGGAGCGGCTTCTTGCGCCGGTGAGTAGTTTCCCCCGCACTTTGTGGCTGCCCGGTCGCTGCCGTCCTTCTCGGCGGCTGTATTGTTGCAACAGGTTTTGCGCTCGGAGGAACTTGGACGCGCCGCCGGTCGGCAGGCCCTGGGCTCCAGGTCCCGCCGCGGCTCCGCACCGGCCCGGTTACGGTCAAAACGATGGAAGTGGAAGGTCGCTAAACGCTGCTCAAAGGTTCTGCTGCCTTGTGCGAGTGAATCGTTTAGAGGATAAAGTAAATATTCCCGGTATAACAATAGAGGAACTGCTGCTGTTTCTGCTGAATTCCCTTCGTTTTAAAGAGCCGTGTGAAAGGCGCCCTGGAAATAGCATAAATGGCGTGTTATTTTTAAGCTACACACTCTTTTAAAATAAAAAGTAAAGCAGAGGTGCTTCACATGTAATGTGCCAGATGTTAGTAGTTAACCAAACAGCTAGTTGGTCACATACTAACTTTACAAAGCCTGCAGTATTAGTATAAACTTAGGTGTCCATTAATTTGCGGCTTGTTAGCTGCAAATTTAATAAGCGTAATATATAATTATGGATTTTTTTTGTAGGGTGTACACTTAATCACTACTACTATTAAAGTGTGTTTTCCTTTAATATAGTAGTGTGTACGTGTTTGCTGCTGACTAATGTTCAGATGTTCTTATTATAATGTTATATGCGTATGTCAGCATAGGACTTGAAGTCCTCAGATCGCGT
The DNA here is from genome assembly GCA_025773925.1 of Cryptomyrus ogoouensis. Lineage (NCBI taxonomy): Eukaryota > Metazoa > Chordata > Actinopteri > Osteoglossiformes > Mormyridae > Cryptomyrus > Cryptomyrus ogoouensis. Next base: position 11,666,783 of record JAOYFF010000027.1, read on the forward strand.
CCGGCTGTCTGACAGCAAACTTAAGGTTTCTCAAGCTGTCACATTTCGGTCCTGTTAAAGTGTCACTATGTGTGAAATGGTGTTCCGGTATTACTTTTTTTATACATTATTTAGACAGTTTGCATTTATCAATGTTTTATAATGTGGAGCTGCGATCGGAGTGTTTGACCCAGACTTCTGCGTAGCCGGGCGCCTTTCACCGAACTTAACGCGGCTGACTTGCTGCTTCCCTGCAGCAGCTTTTATAAGTCGCCGCATTCTCTCTTTTGTTCAGAAACAAAGAATGAAATCCTTGGGTTGGGCTACTGTGTATATTAAAAATTCCGTGTTTTATGGCTCTTGTGTATCAGGGTTGTAATATTTGAGAGAATCTGTCCTCTGTGTCACAATAGGGTTGCGTGAATGCCCCACCTGTCCCCGGACTGAGCAGCAGTGCTCACGCCCCCCATCCTGTACCTCAAATCGGACTCCCTTTGCCTCGCATATCGGTGCCCTTTCATATAGGCCTATCTGTGGGGAAGAAGATGGATTTCCAGAGAACATATTTTCCCATAACACTGACATAGTATTAATTCATGTAGCTGCTCGATACAGGTAGTTGTAAGGGTATCATTTGAGAAGGCTGGGTTTGCCAGTGATGCATTGGGTTTTTCTCGCACTTGATGGATTAATCCCTCAAGTGTCTTTGTTCTTGTCGTAAGTTTGAGCCTGCCACGTTATATATAACGCAGGGTTGGAAAGAATCCCAGCTTAATGTGCCTTCTGGCGGTGCTTACATGTTCTGTCCCTACCATGCCACTAATAAGCACATTTTACTCTTAAATTCATTTTAAATTTGGGTGCTGATGTACGAATTGTAATACTTGGGTATTGTGTAAGATGAAGCAATTATAAAAATATAGTGTAGGTATGAACTGTTACTCACTGGCGTCTGTGTCGCTATCTCTGTATCTGCTGCTGCACACTCTGGCTGGTCATGTCTTGGGCATTCTGGGTGGGTCTTCTTTTATATAGCCTTATTAGTCGGATTAGGGTACATGAACGCTGATCTGAAAGCTTCCAGGAAGCCTTTTATTTATTTATTTATTTATTTATTTATTCATTCTTTTTAATTGATTGCTGTGAGTGAATCAGATGATCTGGCTGAGTCAATTTAAAAATATATGAAAAGCTACGTGAAAAGTTTCTAAATCCTAAATGGCACTTGGTTTAATGTCACATGTCAAACTTGCATGGTCACTGTGTGCAGGGCAGCCTCTGGGAACTACCTGTTTTCCGCAGTGCTCAATGAGCACTCCTGTCAGGAATTTTCCTGCCTACCTCATTTGCAGAAATCCCCTGTGCCATCTGCTGTTAACACGTGTATGGCGTCTTTCAAAAAGCCTTCTCATTCTTGGTTCTCGGTTTAACTGTCTTGTGCCGCTGCGGGGGTGGCAGCTCTGCAGAGAGTGCGAGGTGAGGACGGAGTCCTGTGGCATGTCTGCACTGATGGGCACTGTGTCCAGTGTCGAACCAGAGGGCACAGGAGTATCTATCTGAGAGCCAGCGGGCTGTACAGAGAAGAGCCACTGTGCTCCAAGCTGTCAAAACTTCAGGTTGTGTATAAAAACTGAAACAACAACAAATTCTGGCTACTGTAATGATCAGATTTTTGTGTTTTGTCATATATAATATCATGGTCTGTTTGCCAGTCTTGTTCATTTTGATGCCAAGCACCATTTGCTGTGGTATTAAACAGAAAATCAGTTAATACACAGAGTTCTGCTACAGTACCAGAAATATGGCCTGGCTTCTGAATCTGCAGATTGCCAAAATGCTCTGCCATGTACAACAGCCTGGCATGTAGGCCTGCGTAATCAGGCATACTCATAGTGTTCTAGGGGGAATCTGTATTTTTGCAGGATAAAAATTTTCCTATGTGAATTTATTTTTCACACTTTCAACTGTTTTGCTGTTATTAATGTGATGATGCTGAATTGTAATTTTATTGTTACAGTTAATAGGGGAATGTGCCAATATGTATTTCAATTAATATGCACGTGGTTCTGCTACATCATCTAACATTCAAATTTATGTAAGTAAATCCATTGGATTTCTGTATAACCATGATTAAGGGAATATAGTTTCTCTCTCTTCAGAGGTATGAACTGTTGTAGTTGTAGGCAGGAGATTTAGATAACATATAAGCAATGTTACATATGTAACAGTTGAAGCATTGATTCCGATTCAGTGTTTCCTGTCTTTGTTTTGTTAGTCTTAACCTGTAAGAAGCAGACCATAAGTATTCCTGCAGATATGAATCATTACTGTTAATATATAAGTAAACTCCCAATATCTTCTGTTATGCCATTGTACCACAGCTATGATTTCAGTTTTTGTTTTCAATCGGTAAATGTATTCATTATGCATTATTTTTAAGTATTTTAATTTTAGGAATTTACAAAATGAGTATCTTTTTCAAAGGATATCCAAAACCAAATAGTGAATTCATAATCGGCAAAAAACATCTTTTGCAAAAACGATAACAATGGCAAGCCTGTGGAAGGTTTTTTTTTTTTTTTTTTTTTTTTTTTCACATTTTAAAATGAATGCTACGCGTTAACTTGCTCAGGTCATCGTTTGCAAACAGGTCATCAGTGATGCATATGGGCTAATCCTAGCCAGAGACTCGGGGTCACATCAAGACGCAGAGGTCACAGACGTTGGGCCATTGTACACAAGCATAGGCTCAAAGGGGGAAATAAAGTAAAACAACAACCTTCCTGCTTTACATTTGTAATGCATTATGTCGGGAATGGGTGCGGACCCCATATATGTAAAGGGATTCTCACAGAGGTGGAGACCTGACAGTTAATCATTCAATTCATAGAAATTTCAGCCCTGTGGAATTCATGCGTTAATTATCAGGATGGAGCAGGATGATTTACTTCTGGGTTTATAAGTATGATTGTGAAACACAGAAGGGGATGGATGTTTCAGGGAAGGGTTAAGGTGAAGGGACAACCCCATCCGCATACCTCTGACTAATTTTTAAGGGTGTAATGTAAGTTTACTTGGAGTGTGTAGAGAGTGGGAGAACCGGCCTCGTTTTGTAGCTGTATTTGAGGCCTGTATCACAAAGCGAGAATTGTTTGTTGGCTAAATAAATTGTTGGATCTAAGGTACCCCAGTTCAAATGGATTTTATCTTCCTTCACCTACATTTAGCCCAGAATACCATAAATCTGATGTTATCTTGCTAACTCAAAAATCCAGCTTTGTGATGCAGACCTTTGCTCCATGAAATTTAGAGTAAACTATCTATTTGTTTTGCTTTGTTTTGTTTGTTTACCTGTCCCACCATGAGGCTGATCAACTCTTCCCAGTTTTCTCCTCTAGTAATTTGCTTGCTGTAGCAAAGGAGCCTGGTTTTTTTTTTCCCCCACAATGACCGATTTATTATGAATTGTTGGAAAGTAGATTTTTTTTTTTGTTGTTGTTGTTCCTTTAAGGTGGGTGGAAGAGATCAAGTAAATGTATGGAACCGAGAACTTTTCAGAGGTATCCATTTGTCCTTGGGACTGACATCCTGCTGAGAGCTTATCAAAGTTTAACACCTAGAGCGGCTGACCAGTTCACCTGAATGCAAATGGGATTTATCTCGAAGATAAACATGGAGGTCAGGGTGGCAGCTGAACACGAAGAAGAACACAGGGAGTTTAGTACATGAAATGGCCTCTTATGTATTTATATGTACAAGTACATGTAAATACAATGTGAAGACTGTCACCAATAAAGCCAAATAATGGCACATTATAAGTAGTCACAGCTTACTAGGGGAGTCCGGGGACAATTTCTGAATGGTGACAGTTGTTTGAAGGGGTACAGTAATCTGTGTGACCATAACTTGGATTCCCCCAAATATCACTGATGTTTAGCAAACTAGTTCAACTTTAAAAGAGGAGAAATGTCTTCTACCTCTCACACACACACATCTCAATATTTTATACAAATGAAAATTAATAGAATTAAACTGTTGTCTGTGGTCTCCCCTGCGCCTGCTATTGGGGTTACAAAAAAGTCGCACGTGTCCGTATGCGTTACTCTGAAAATGCAGCTCTTCTGGCTGGGCTGTGCAGAATCTTGCAAAGGTTTAGGTGCATTTTATTTCTTCGCATCAAAAGCAGTCGACATGTTGGTGAATTAACTTCCCCTCCCCCCCCCCCCCCCCCCCCCCTTCTCCACCCCACCCCCCCCCCCCCCCTCTCCTCTTCTCTCCCCAC
>JAOYFF010000027.1:11671053-11687902 GCA_025773925.1 Cryptomyrus ogoouensis
GGGGGGGGGGGGCAGACATTTTCAAAGGTTTTGGGGGTTTTTTTTTCTTCCCACCAAAAACAGTGCGGATTTTTGTTAATTAACCCCCCCCCCCCCCCCCCCCCCCATTTACTCAACAGTATCACACTTGTCCTTCCATGAAGTTCAATGAATCGGGAGAGTTAATTGTTAACTTTCTTAGCTGCCCTGCATATTTAAGTTGAGGAGTAGATGCCTTGGAAAGCTGTAAGGTTAATGCCACAACTTCTGTTCCCGTATCCTGTGTTGTGATATAAGGCGACAGCATTGCCCTGATTGTCGTGAAATCTGACTTGGGGTCAGCAGTGGTCGCTGGTAAGGAGGCTGCATGTCTGACTTTTCACCTGGTTGAACTGTGTTCACTGACTGTGCAGCCAGTGCAAAATGGGTGTAACAGTACAGCTTCTGCTTCAGATCTAACAGGCCTAACATCTAAAAGACATCAAAGATGCTTAGAGGAACTTAGCCTACTTTGAGGGAAAAGGAATTTTGCTCTGAAGATTAAAGACTTTGTGGCCTTTCTGACTTTTTTCCTATTTAACTCCAAAAGTGGCAGGTGAAGTTGGGAGAAGTTTCTGTCGCCCTTCAAAGATTCTGCCTAACTTGTCTGGCTGCTGGCCACTCAGGGTCGAGGTGTGTAGTTCAGTACATCGGAGTGATGACTGCAAAAAGAATATTGAAGCTCATCCTAGAAATTCTATTCTAGACTGTCTGGCATGGCACTCTGCCCCCTCACCACCCAGTTTTTTTTTTCCTTCTACTTCTGTTTCTTTTCTGTGTTGGTGCAGTGGCCTCCCATGGTCAGTGTTGTTAATTCCTTATCTGTGCTTGTTTTTCCCAGACTGATAATGGTTCTCTCTTCCTTTTCTCCCCCTCCCTCTTTCCCTCTCTTTTTTTTTTTTTTTTCTCTCTCTTTGTTTCCTTTTCTTTCTTTCGCTTTCCTCTCTTTCATGCTGCCCTCTCTGCCGTTGCTGGTACGAGCATCTCCGCTTACATGCAAACGTGGAATTTTCGGCCTGACGGTTTGCAGTGTTGGAATGTTAAGTCAGCACTGCGGAGCTGATTGGAGGTGATAAAAAAAAAAAAAAAATCACAACCTGTTTCTCTTCCACGGTGACATATTCCCCTCCCTCACTACTGCATTTTAAAGCACTGCAAGGCTTTTTTTTTTCCAGTGTTTTGTTGTGTTATCAAACGTTTTGTTTTAGTAGCAGGGAAATCACCACAGACTAATATAAAATTTAACCATAAAGATATGGGGATACATTGTATTTTATTTTTCTAGCATTGAGGTCATATTGAGATGGACATCTGTGGTATTTATTAGCAGAGACTATGGGAAATTACCACAATAATTAACTTATGTGAAATTGTAACACTTTAATAACTTCTCATATCAAACTGCCTTAGACCACATAATGTCCATACAGCAAACATACTGTTTCATGATGCTGCTCCCACTGATAAATTCTACATGAATATAAATGACAGACACTGTCACTAAAGCCTGAATGGTCATTACAGCCAGTTTAAATTCTGGGCATTTCATCAGCAAGAAGAGCTCATAATAAATTCATTGCGCTTTGTAAATACCAGGGTCAGTCAAAAGTCTGGAACCACCCACATATTTTTAAGATGCCTTAATGCTGGACTAACCCTAACCCATGCCATTTTGAATTAGACCAATGATTGCTGGGTGAGGTATGTGTGAACACCCCTGTGGGGACCATCTTAAATTCAACTCATTAATAGGCTTATGTGACCACTCTTAACATTTTTAAAATTTCAAGACACTACGTAGTGAGGTCAGATTTTTGATATCTTTATTGGTTGTGAAGGTTGAACTGTTACAGTGTGGACATTGCTCGTGGGAGTTTTACTTACCCTTACTTACTGAGTGATACCCCATCAGATTGTACAGGAGGCTGGACCAACCAGTCAGATGTCTTGGTCCCACCTCCTTTAGTTGCTTAAAGCCACCTCCTCTACAACCTGATTGGTTCAGAGAGATAGCCAATCATTTTTCATTCTGCCCTTTAGAACATTTCTCTGTAAAACTCCCATGAGCACAGACATTAAGCAACAGTGCTGAATGCAATGCCATCCATAAACCCAAGACCATTCTGTAGAATGTGTTCAGAGTGCTGTCCATTTTGGGCAAGGTACAGCTGCAGAACATTGGTCCAGATCGGTCACAATCCTCAGCGACGTGTACTAAGTTTCAAAGTTTTTATCACGTCATCTCACAAAGTACCATGATACAGAAAGATGAATCACGAAGCTCATGGTCCACAGTGTACACACAGTGTAAATGACGTGCTCACACAGTTAGGACAGTGCAATATACAGACAGTATACATGGTAGTTAAATGTACTGGCATAAATACACAAGCACATTTAAATTCAGTTTAACAGGTCTAACACTCAGTTTAAATCACAGCTTGGGAAGGGAAAGCTGTCTGACTGAGATGTCCAGTCCAACATGTTCAGGGGCATGTGAATGGGTGGACAATAGATCAAACAATGGCACAATACAGGACAAAACAAAACAAAAGTGCAGCAAAAGACAAGACAATGTAAGACAAAAGAGAGTGCAATATAAGAAGTGACCATAAATAGGCGGTGCATCGTGTAGTGCTTACCTTCAAATGACCCACATTCTGGGTCTTTGTATTGGTTACATCAATCCAGAATTAGGTGAATTTAGTGGTTTCAGACTTGACTCTAGATATGCACCGATCCAACGTTTTCAGTTCCGATACCGATACCAGTACCTAGGTTTTGGGTACAGGTCGATCCCAAGTACTGATCCGATACCAGTGTTTGATTAATAAGCTGTAAGTCTGGGAGGAGACAGATTATTCTGTTAAATTTATAGAATCACCAGGATTAAATACTTGGCGAAAATACTGTTTTCCTAACTTTGAGACAATGTAACAAATATATACACACATGTATATGCTGGATTATTATTAACAATCAGTCAGCTAATGGTAACTTTTAATCAGTAATCCGTATTCGTATAATTTAACACCGTGTGTGGGCTCCTGCCCGCTAGTAAACATTACATACCTGGGGTAACGACAGATAAACTACGAGCTAGGCAGCCGAAACCTGGGCATTCCTCCATATGCATGTGATGGACTTTCGCTAGATGTTTCGACAGATTGCTGGTGTTACCGCCCTTACATGCAAAACACTTGTTACTTTGCCATTGTCAACACACACACGGCTGCGGGAGAGATCCTCCTTCTGGATTAAGAATAGCGAAAATGCAGCCAGACACGTACACTTGTATATCACAAAGTGTAGCGAGTACGCAAAACAGCCCAAGCTAGCGACTCCCAAATTATCCATTTGCTTTTTCATATTACTCGCGTGTAATTGCGTGCGCTTTGTTCAGTGGGATTTCCCACTCGGCACTACTTCCAACTCTCAAAACTTATTTATTTATTCACAAAGATCGCTGTGTTACTAGTTGTTTCAAGCATAAAATCGTCACCCACATATCTGATATTCTCCTCCTACTGCAAAGGGTATGCACATGTAATGTGAAAATACGCTATATAAAATAAAATGGTCACAGCAAGCCTAAGTCACCGCGCTGGCGCCCAGGCAGCGCCAGCGCTCGGCGTGGATGCAGCTCATGGTGGCAAAGAGCTGTCGTGCGGTTGTTTGCACAAATCGATTTAAGAAGAAATGGGATCTTTTTACGGACTGCAGAAAGCCGAATAAGTATCGAACGTGGATCGCTCACGTACGGCCGATGCCCGATCTGTCTAATAGGTATGGATCGGCATTCACCATGTAGATTTAAGAAAGAACTGATTAGATTTCTTTTTTAAAAATATTAAAAATGGGCATTTTAGAGTATTGATGCTTAGGTTTTGGTAAGAATAAAAATGCACGTAAATATGGTTAAATGCAGAAATTTTAATGGACTTGTACTGAGTAAGATATTAGAGGATACTACTCTATGAATTATGTAAAAGTGGTGTTTTTGAGTGCTGTCAGTGCATGGGTCAGTCCATTGTCAACTTTGCAGGGGGGTGCTTATGTCGTACTGTTTAGGTGCACAGGCATAATCCTGATTAGCAAGTTGACGCTTGTCTGTATTACAGGTTTGTCCTGTAGGGGTGTGTTTTCATACACCTAAGGACAGCCAGACGGGTCCCACCATGATTATGTATCAGCATTGCACAATTTGTGTGTATTGGCATATTACCTGTGAATGAGCATGGTAACAGGCTTATTAACTTGACACAAAAACCCTCAGCCTGGACTTTGCTACTGTTTTGGTGTATGTCAGTGGTTGTGATCAGACATTACACAGAAGGAGGAATTCACCTGTTGCTGTTTGAGAAGTTAAGGCCATTTCCTCCTGTTTTAAACAGAATTTGCATAGTGAATGTCATGAAAAGGCCCACACAGACCAGCCTTTACCACTGACTAGAAGAGAAGCCCAATTTGAGCACTCTCTTCTAACACCAGACATGGGATATGCATTCATACATTTCTGCTAGTTACTTGTGCAGCATGGTGTCCTGTTGGGTCATGGTATAGCCTCATACACCGAAGGTTGTGGATTCAGTTCCTAGTTCTTTGTGTGTGTGGGGTTTGCATCTTCGTCTCTTCTCCTGGGGCCTCTATCACGTGGCCCGATTTCTCGCTTAGCAGGATAGCTTGTTGGATTTTAAGGTACCCCAGTTTTAACTGACTTTATCTTTGTTCACTTACATTTAGCCCAGACTACCTTAAATCTGAAATGATATCTGACTAAGCAAAAAAATCCAGCTTTAAGATACAGGCCCCTGGTCTCCTTCTGAAGTCCAAAAACAGGTGAATTGGTGTCACTAATTTGCCCCTAGTCTTTGTGTGTGTGTGTGTGTGTGTGTGTGTGTGTGTGTGTGTGCTCTGATTGACAGGCATCCCAAGCAGGGTGACCATACCTAGTCCTGTGTTGCCTGGAATGGGCTACAGCAGTGTTTTCCAATCCAGGCCTCGGGGAACACCAGACAGTCCATGTTTTTGCTTCCTCTCCGCTCGCTGTGCACCTGTACCAGATATTCTGTGCTCCTGATTGGTTGGGAACTGGGCGGGAGCAAAAACGTGAACTGCGTGGGGTTCCCTGAGGACTGGGTTGGGAAAAACTGGGCTACAGGCTCACTGTGACCCTGTCCTGAGAAAAAATTTATTGCAGTGTTTCCCAATCCAGTCCTCAGGGAGCCACAGTCCACGTTTTTGCTTCCTCTCAACTCCCAGTAGGGTGTGGACTGTCTGTGTGTTAACCTAAATTCAGTGTTTTTTTTTTTTTTTTTTTTTTTGCTTCGCTTCAAAAATTTCACAAGTCTTACCACAGTAACTTGCATATTATTTATGGAGTACAAAGAAAGCAAATTCTGTACATAAATATTTATTGTTATTGTTAACGACCAGTTAACCTGACAACTTTCTCGAAAAGACCAACCACTAAATAGCACAGGAAAAAAACAACGCATGAAGGAAGCACTACCTGATTGGCTACTTTCACTTGGACTGACTAGTGGTGCGCCTATGTGGAAAGTTTGACCGATAACGATAACAGAGAGATTTTGTGTAATATCCCCAAAACTGATATCTGGTTTACCTCTGAGCCGTTTGCCAGCAGTGAAACTTGCCAAGCTTGCTGGCGCAGATTAGCAGAATGGCATTACATTACATTTTATTCTGTGGAAAATGAAAGATCATTCTGCAAAACAGATTAAATAATGAATCATAAACATGTCATGGGCTGGAACTTTGAGACTTCTTGTGTCAACGAAATCTCTAATTCTCCCCTATGGAAAATGGCTGAGGGTTCAATGCAATCACCTCCATTATCTCAGTAGTTGTGTCTAACTCTGCTGTTGCCAGCTTAGCACAAAGATTATCTTAACCATTCTGCACAACAAAACGCAAAAAAAGTTTCCCAAAAGCGTCGTAGTCATCAGCTGTTGTTTCAATTGTGAATAATAATGAATCTTCCCCTGCTTTTCTGCGTTTCTGGCAATTCACCAAAAGCACGAAAGCCTGCAGCCTGGAAGCAGGATTTTCGTCCCCCAAAAATCGACCAATTCTGACATCACAGGCTGATGCGATTTGAATCGGCATCTTAATAACCGATTCAACACCAAACATTAGCTTAGTCATTGATGTATGTTTCTAAATAAATTCCTAAAATTTGAGGTGGGATCTGTGAAGTCTTGCGTTTGGGGTGGAGAAAGAAAAGCTTATCATACACTGCCGTCCCTTAGCCAAAACTCAAAAGGTGAGTTGTTTTAGGTGGCAAGTTCAGGGCGTTTCCTTTCCTTGAAGGAACTCCTATGAGCTCACACCAGCGTTGCTTAATGTGTTCTCTGTGTTGCGTGTTGAAATGGCTTGAAACTCTCTTCCAAACGTCATTGACATTCCAAAGGCTGATAATGAAAGTATTTCTCTTTACCTCACTATGGTAGCTGATCAAGTCCCGGGCATTTTGATAATGGGCCCAAGGAGCTGGTCATTATCAAATATCAGCTGTAACACGCACTCGGTTTCTCACAATTCTTGGATGCCTAAACAGGAATGTAACAGGCTGGCTTATGGCTTAAGTTTAGTGTTCGGTTTTGCTAAGGGGACTTAACCTCTTTAATTTCATCTTTTGAAGTTTACTGCCTTTCCTGCTTGTTCATCCCTTTAGAGCCATACAGCCTTCTCCTCTTTCCATGTACGCTGTCTTGCAAGAACCTCTTCAGATGGGGACTTTATTAAAAGAACCTCCCTCTGGCGACTGAGTCCTCCTCTGCATTGTTGCTTCTCTTTCGGAAGGACCGGGGCCTAGAATGTGCATCACGCGTTCAGCCGTGGGTGTGGCTCCCACAGCCAAAGTCGGTGCCCAAGTCTAAATTTAAGCAATATCTAATTTTTCATACCGTCCAGACATTATATCGTGGTATGCGGTGTTTTCTAAGTATTTTCAAAAGCAGCACGGGAGAGTCCCCATGATAGAATTTGCCAGCGACCGCCCCATCCCCCCCCCCCCCCTTAAAGGCCCTCGGCTAATTTCGTCACTGAAGTTTCTGAATACCGCAGTATAGCTAAAATATAACGCTTTACGATATTACCATAACGCCACCCAAACCTACACGAAAATACTAACAGTAAGCAGATGGGAAGGAAGATGAAGTTTATTGATCCCAAGGGGACAATCCTTTGCAAACAACTGCAAAGTGCAGGCAAACAGTGCAAAACAAGCCAAAGTGCTTCATCTGTACAGAGGATTCAACGCACAGCAGATATACATACATAACATATCCTCAATAGCTTTGTAAACCTCCCTTTCTGCGCTTGTTTGGACTATAGGTGTATGACTTTAGGAGGTAGGAGAATGGAGTATGTAATGTGACAAGATTGCCGTGAAGTATTATGGCATGAGGGACACTTGATAGTGTGGTTTGTGGACTGTATGTTTCCATTTTTTACTGCAGTTCTGGTTTATGATGAGGCTTTCCTTATGCGCCCTGTTTATTAAAGGGGGGGGAGGGTTGCCATGTACTGAAGATTCACAGGATAACATATTAATGGAACGTTTCAGTGAAAGGGGCCGATGTGCAGCTCATCAAGTTAGGACACCGTGCCTATGTTTAGAATGTCACCAGTTCAAATCCCAGGCTCAGTAGCATGATGTCACTATCAGCCCCTTGAGCAAGACACGTAACCCCCCAATTGCTCCAGGTACTGGCTGGCCTTGCCTTCTCACTTGGGATGAAAGCATCTGCGAAACAAATCAAAGGTAAAAGCAAGACTAAATCACTCCTTGTATATGTGTAAGCTTGTTGAGTCAGTGTTTTTACTGAATGTGGAAACGCTCATGTGTAGCGGTAACACACCTGCGCTCTCTTCTGATCTCCCGCAGTTTTCCCCTTTGAGGTCCACTCTTCACCTCCTTTCACAGCTCCTCCGACCTGCCGTCTTTCCCATGTGGATGCATGTGCATGCTCTTGTGCTGGGCTGCCACACTGCCAGGGCACGTCGCATTCCTGCTATTGCTGCCCAACAGAAGAGGCTGGGGGCCGAACATTGTCTGTGGGAGGTGGGGGGGATACGTGAAGCGGCCTTAATATATATAAATTTTTTTTTAAATTTTTTTTTTGGGCCCCCACATCGGAGGGCGCCCACACTCAAAAGGCGGAATACCAGCTTGCGTTCTCAAACGGCCTCTGTCAACACACTCTGTACAGCTGAAAGGGCTCTGAAGTCGCGTGTTACATTCTTCCTGTGCTCGATTTCCCCTTTTTACTTTTTTTTTTGCCCCTAACGATTTATGAACATTGTTTGCTTTCATCTTTTTCAGTTTCATGAATAAAATCTGATCTTACTGCCCTGGAAAAAGCATAAAAGGGAACTTGTAAAACAGAACTATTGTATGTCTTTAAATGGCATGGCGTCACAGGTATGTGTCAGTATGTTCAGTATAACAATCAGCAGTGCTTTCTTGAATTATACAGCAAAACTGCAGGACTGTATAAAGGTTGTAAATGTCTCCTCCCTTTAAAATTGCTCTTTGTTTGTGGTTTTCAGTTGTTTGGCTAAAGTGCAAAAAAATGTTGGCTGAGTCTTTTTAATTTTTTTATTTTGGTGTCTGCCCCAGTCTGTAAGTGGTCCACCAGTGTGACCAGGCTGCCATTATTGCTGCCAGAGCCTCCAGTGACCAGTTGGAGTTTCATTCTTGTGGCCCTGGTCTCTTCCACCCCAGCTCTTGACGGAAGCGCGTTCCTGCTTTTACGTGGACAATCGGTGCTCAGCTGTGCCGGCCTGCTGGGACCCTGAGGTCAGAGTGCTTGGACAACGTGGGCAAGAGGAACAAGCGGGGAAGACGAGGAAAGGGACAGACAAATTAGTTATTTTGGGTAAGTCTTCCCATCCCCCCCCCCCCTCCTTTCTTAGCCTCAAGACTGCTCGCTGACACAGCCGTTGTCATGGTGATTCACTGAGCAGTCACAGCACAGTGATCCCCAGCATAACAACAGGCAAGAGGGCAGTGTGAACTCCACGGGCGAAAGCATGCGAGAAACTCCATGTGAGAGATGTCGGCCTGCGAGTGCCGCGGATGTTTCTCACAGAAACTGCTACTTTGAACAATTTTCCTATCATCTTGAATGACTTGTTTCCAAAGTAGAAGTTGACAATCAGTTTAAATTGGCAGTGTTTCTGTGTATCTGGCATTTTTTTCTATTTAATGGTTCTATTAGCACCGTAAATGGACAAAAGATACGCTAAAAGTGTTTGTAGTGTAGTGCACAGGTATTTTGTGAACCATGTAAACGCTGTATATGGAATACTCTTAATTTCTTCGTAGTAGCTAAAACCACTAGATCTTTTTCCAAATGAAGACCCTTAAATCCTGATACTTTGCTTTTCTTATATTGGATTTCATGCTTCTCCTTTAAAGTTGGGAAACATAAGGTTAATGTTTTAGACCATAATTATAAGAACTTATAATTATGAGTGGACTGTGGATTATGGAGTTTGTGTTTTCTCACTTTGTTCCCACATCATACAAAAGGAAACAGTCACTTAGTCCCCGTTTTAATACAGCTCTGGAAAAAATTAAGAAACCACTCTATATTTTTAAGAAATCTGCATTCTTTAATCCTGGTTTAATCCTGGTTCTGCTGGCTTAAGACTACACTGTGAGGCAGGCTGCTTCCAGGCTCCAAGTTTCTAAGACAGCAGCACACAACAGCAAGGTGAAGCAGGAGACACTGGCAATGACTAAAACCAGCCAGGTAAAGGGCGCAAGCAACTTTCTAATGCCAGTGATGACTTATCCTCAACTTATCCAGCAGTGCCTCATAAATCAGATGATGACATCAAGTGACCTTCAAAAGGAATGGGAAACATTAATTGGTGTGAAGTGCTGCTAGGACTCCTAGAAGCCCTTAAAGTCCCATAAAGCAAAGACGAAGCCCTTCATCAATGAGAAGCGGGAAGAGCCAGGCTGCAATTTGCAAAAACATGTATATTTTGCACAGGCACATACTCATAAATTAAGTAATAAGTGAAACTAAAAATGTTGCTGTGGTCTCAATTTTTTCCATAATTATAAATGTTTGTGCATTGGGTGAGAATTCGGGGTTTACCCTTTCCCCACAAAGGGCAATTTTAGCCTACAGTTTACATAATGTCTGAATTAGACAAAAAAAGTATCATGTTAAAAAATATACTATCAAGTAATGACTTAATTACTTAATGAATCCTATTCAGTGCCTGTAGATTCTCATTTTTGGCTCGTATGGAAATCGCTGATTTCTTCAGTAATATCAGCTCAACCTTGCATATACTTGTTTTATTAAGTCATATGGTGTTTTTTTTGCACAATATTAAAATAAAAATTTCACCCCAAAAAGTTTTTAGAAAAAGCCTTGGTGAGGATCTCGTGACACCTGCCATGCATCTGCTCTGCCGTCCATCCAGCCAGCTTATAAACTCGAGCCCGAGAAGCGTTGATTTCTCACACTCCTTTCACGTCGGCAGACGGTGGAATTGCGGCTTTAATCCTCAGCTAAATCCAAGACTAATGACGGGATTAAAGCCGCTGTCCGGCTGCTCTCTCAAGGTCCCTGCAAGAGAGCTGCACTTTGGGCTTGATCACCGAACAGTTTGTATACAGACACCAGAAACCCCTGGAGGTGCTGGAGGGAGGGGCCACAGCTGCTGATGGTTAAGATGGGCTCACGTCTTCCCAGAACTTCTTGTGTCCCAATCCACTATATTAATGTCCCGAGGTCACACAAAATGGGGCCCTTTCCATACCTGAGATGCCTGGGCTGTTTTTCTTGAGCAGGCTTCAGATAGTGTGTGTGTGTGTGTGTGTGTGTGTGTCTGTGTGTCTGTGTGTGTGTATTGGCATATATATTTTGAGGGCACCAAATGTCCCCACGTTATAAAAACCTGGTCTTTTGACCTTGTTGGGACCCTTTTTTGGTTCTCACAAGAGGAAATTCAGTTTCATAAAAAATCTGTGACGGCAATCAAAAAACTAAAGATGCAGAAAGTCTTGTCTTTTGTTTGGTTACTTGTGGTTGGGTTAGGGCTGGGTAGGGGTTAGGGATGTCATTGCTGGGATTAGGGTTATACCCAAAGATATAGATATTGAATGTGTGTGGGGTGGAGCGGAATGCAGCAGGGCTGTCATGAACCTGGGGGTCGGGGGGTTATCAGTCTGCTGCTGGAGAGATGCTGTTTGAACATTGTGGTCCAGCTGCAAGATTGCAAGGTCACAAGATCACAGGGAGGATTCTCCGTCCTCCCATGAGGGGCATTTTGCACCTCTGAGGTCAGGAGATTTCGGAGCAGCGTGTGAGGTCTGAGCAAAGGTCTGCAGTCATATAACTGTCGGGTCTATTCAGGGGTGCCACAGTCTGGAGCCCTTGAAAGTAGGATTGGACAAGGCCTCCAACCCAGACTAATCCAGTAATGTCCCAGATTTTTAGGTCCCCTGTCACTCATGGGTCCTTTGGAATCGTCCTAACCCCCACCCTTCCCCTTTACAACTCCCCTGTGTCTGTATGGAGTTTACCTTTAGCAGAGGGTAGATATTGGTTTGACTGATGTTGAATTACCAAAACTGAGTATATGCATAAAATGAATGAAATGTTTGAATATCTGAAAATAATCATTGGGATGTACGTCGATCATCCTGCCCTAAAACGATCCCCCCCCCAATATTGTACGACCTTCGGGATGCTCTTGCATGACTTTTGTCCCTGCACTATGTCAAAAGAGCGATATCAGTGCAGAGCTGGCTTGAATTGGCCTATCTGTGGAAGATTGCCTCTGTTTTTAGCTGTTTCACTGGTGTGAATTGATAGACTTGTTTAAAGAGAGGCCTGTGTTGTCTCAGCGAAACAGACGGTAGGATTACACTGCTGAAGCAACCTTGGACCATGATGGTCTGTCTCTCAGCACGGTGTTTTGGTTGAGGAATGGAGGGCACCTTAAGATGGCCGGGTGGCGGGACTTGAGCCCGGGCTTAGCTGTAATCCTCCAGCTGGCATCTTATAGCTCTCCGTGTGTCACTTTGCAAACGCATTCTCTCTATCTTTTTTTCTTTTGCCTCTTTTCCCTTTTTACTCTCTCTCTCTCTCTCTCTGTCATTTACTACCTTGTCAGCTGTTGGGAGTCTTATAAATATCCTTGATTGTTAATCTCATAACAAAATTTGTATCCACACCTAGGCATAAAAACTGGCCAAAGCTTAATGTTGTGCCCTTTGGGTCTGGCGCATTTATTTGCCTGGGGGTGTAGCATTGATAAAAAATGTACCTGGTCACTGAAGGTAGCAAGCCAGGGGAGACCTCACTTTATTAGCTGGTTTTCTAATAGCGTAATATTGTACGGTGAAAAAACACTAAGCTGAACTAAACCGTTATAATAAGGTTTGTGCATAATATTGTAATACATCCTGTTAATTTTCCTGCCTCTGTTTAACAAATAGTGATGTTTAACGGCAGAATTATCTTGTTCACGGTATGTCCGCAGTTCAGGTGTTACGAGATGTTTAGTTACCTTTAATTACTTTAAGAATTTCAATTTGAATTTCCCTTCTCTCAAAGGCATTTTTTTATTAATCGACAGATGAAAATATCTTGTGGGTGAGATTTAGGTTTCTGTTTATTTCGTTGGGCATCTGCTTTCTCGTTTATCCACATAAACCATATAGTCAGTGTGATGGGTTTATCTCAGCACTAAGCCCTCGCGCTACAGCAGGGAAGGTGCATCAGGAGCTGTGTGATCTGACCTGCCCCTGGGAGTTCAAAGGTGCACAATGAAATTGCAGAGCTGAGGAACATGCTTTGTGTCAGCCTGAGACCTTTGTCAATTGTGATTCACTTTTAAATGTGAATTTCTTGGTTTCAATTCGCTTCTTTGAGGTTGCAGATATTATTATTATTTTTTATTTTTTTTAAGCGCTATTGTCACCTAAATTACATTTTTAAAAAACCTTTTGTCTTTCAAAGGGCGGAGAAATTTCTAACTGCTCCTAACCAGGGAATCCAGAATGTTAGCCTGCTCTTCAGCACTGTTGCCCTCTACAGTAACTTTGGGTTAAACCAGGAAGTGTCGCGTCATCCTTATTGCCGGCACCTTTGACAGCCCTATTTACATAAGTTACTAAACAAAGTTACTAAGTTACTATTAAAGTAATCGGCACTTCAGCTAGCAGCATGTAGTGTCTTTACGTAGGGCTTTTGCTCCCTGATATCACTTCTTGTTAACATGCAGATTCCTGGAAATGGAATTAATTTTAAAATTTTTATCTTTTTATACCTATTTCAGAATTTCCACGGTTCATGAAATTTTTGGAATATCATGGAATTTTAAAAAGTCAAGGTTTTTTTTTTTTTGGGGCCAAATCATGGAATATCAGGGAATTTAGTTGTTTGTCGCCATTGATCAAAAGTATTTTTCCTTATCATTTATTGCACATGGTTCCCATATTGCGTGAGCAGTTGTTATTGGTTACTTGATTTTTCGGCACCCATATGTACCTTCCCCACTTGTCAACAAAGGGAAATCACTTCAGTCAAGCATACCAGGAAAATGTAAACTAGTAAATAAAACTTAGATTGAAAATACTGTGGCTGTTTTTTGTCTGCTCAGCACAAAAGCTGCCTGTTTTTCCATTCATCATAGGTCATGGAAATTAAGCGTTTTAGGTAGTGAAAGTCAGGTGATAGGGAATTTATTTAACATTTGACTTTGAATGGGAGCCCTGTGTTTTGCTTTCCTTTGTATTGTCTATTTCTTCAACACAATCCACTTCACTACACAGTAGTATAGTGTATGATTGTGTATGTGACAAAGAAAGCTTGAAAACATGAAGTCATTGATGTTTCCCTTTCAACATATGTTAAAGACTGAAAAAAGGATTTGTGCTTGAGAACCCAGTGATTTTATTGTGCTGAGGTGTTGTACGGCCAGTTCTGACTCTCGATCTTCGTTGCAGGTGAAAGGATCAGTAGAAGAAAACTGTGTGTCATGGCCGCTGCCCTGCAGAGATGCAGAAATTCTCCATCGTAGCGCAGACACCCCACGATACTTAGGCTGAGCCCCAGAGAACGGCAGGGATGACCACCTCGTACATGAACGGCCACGTCACCGAGTCGGATGCCGAGGGGGGCGGCGGAGGCCCGGCGGAGGGCCTGGAGGAGTCTCAGTGGCACAGGGAGATGCCCGTGGACTGCCCCAGCGATCTGGGGGCGCGCACCCTGCCCGTGAGACGCAGTGCACAGCTGGAGAGGATCCGCCAGCAGCAGGAGGACATGAGGAGGAGGAGAAAGGAGGAAGAAGGTCGCAGCAAGCAAGAGCTGGATGTCAATTCCTCCATCCGCCTCAAGAAGTTGTCTCAGAATTCTAAAATCGGCATCGACAACCCTACATTTGATCCGATTGAGGGGCCCGGTGGCACTTTGGGGCAATTGCAAGGTCTGGGAGGAGCCCCCACATTGCTGGGTA
This sequence comes from Cryptomyrus ogoouensis, assembly GCA_025773925.1. Classification (NCBI taxonomy): domain Eukaryota; kingdom Metazoa; phylum Chordata; class Actinopteri; order Osteoglossiformes; family Mormyridae; genus Cryptomyrus; species Cryptomyrus ogoouensis. The sequence goes on from JAOYFF010000027.1 coordinate 11,685,589, forward strand.
AGTTGGAGGCAGTGGGTAATGTTACTTGAAAAGTTAAACAAACTTTTGAAGTCCTTCAATGATACACATGGCCAGTCCTTATACAGAGGAAATCATGCCTAGAGAGCTTCGGTATAACCCAGGAGAGATCTGAGTACGTGTCTGTTCATGGTGACAGATGATGGAGTATTTTTCAAAACGAGGTCATTTGGGAAACTGCTATTTTATGGAGAAAAACGGGTTTTCAGACCTGGAACAGCGTACATTTTTACTGGAGAATTTGTCTGACCTCATCGTTTAGCGTCTGGCTTTTTTTGGTCTGATGCTCCGACTTGTGTGATATTCCGGATTCTGGAGTTTGATCAGGAAAGGATTCTGTCATTTGCAGCTTTTTTTATGTACCTCTCTCTCCCCATATTCTTCAGAAGGCCTGTCTCAGGAGTGTAATCTCTAATCTACAGAAAACTTTAAAAAATGTGACTGGATTGGATTACAAAGGTCCTTTGTGTGCTCCTAGGTATTTCCTTGCAGAAAGGACTTGAGATGAGTTTGTCGATGAGGCGTTCCTGGCTTCCTAGGAACCACTCGCCACCGCCCCTGAGCTTGCGTTGGAAAATCAGTAATGAGGACTTTCAGACAAATATCAGAGGGGGGAGAGCTGCCTTCCCACTAATGAATGCAGGGGAGGTAATGCTGGTGGAATTCCTCAGGGAGGGGGGATGAGGATCTGGGGGGTGCGGGTGTTGGTTTCAATTAAAAAGCTTTATACGCCGTGCTGACCTGGTAGGCTTTGGCTGCAGTAGGAGTTCACCGTTTCCTGCCGTTCACTCCCTGCCGTCCGTTCTGACTTTCGATATGTTTAAACCACCCCAGATGGGTGTGGGTGTTCTGAATATAAGCTGGAAAAGTGGGAGTGTCTGTCACTCGAAGAGCTGGCATTGGCCTTTGGTCCTCCTCCTGTCATGAGCTTCTGAACACGTGAGCACAGGCCCTCTCCGGTGAGGACGTTATTGGACGCGCACTTCTGTAAATCATGGATTCCGGTGCTTAGCGTGGATAGATACCCAGGGAAAGTCTCAGTTACTGGTGATGAATTCATGCTATGTGGCTCAAGTTGAAGAACTGGTAAGGTTATGATTGCACAATGTTTTGGTGCCTAGTTACTAATAGTACTGCGTAATACATAGGCTGTCGGTTCTGTTGTACATCTGTGACATGGACTGCAATTTGTATGCCAGGTGCAATTCCTGTGTCAGCCGAACATGTGTCATCTTCCATCCTTTCCCCCTGCAGATCTCGAGGACCTGCTGATGTCCCTGAAGCAGGTGCAGCACTGCCTGGGTGACACCCAGAGCCAGGAGGATGTGGAGTTGGTACTGCAGCTGGTGCAGAAGACGGACTTCCAGAAGGCCTTCACCATCCATAATGCCGTAGCGCAGCACATGAACCAGGCCAGCCCACCCTACCCCGTCATGGGCAGAGCTCAGACCCTCGTGCAGGAGGTACGGGTGGGGTGTGTGGGGGGGGGGGGGGGGGAGGCTGGGGTAGATTACTAGCAGTGGCGACCCGGTCAAAGAAGCACATCGGCTTCCAACATGACAGCTGCCAGTCCAAAGTCATGGAATGACTAAGAACTTCCCCAGTAATGCAGTTTCGCTGCTTCCCTCGGCTGGGTTGACCAGTTTCCTGGAGTGCCCCAAACATAATGCATCCATGCTGTCACGCCTCCAAGGATCCTCAGGTCACCTCGACGATGCTGATGTCACATATCAGGCAGCATCTCTGCGTCTCGTACAGAGAACTCGCTGATGCGTTAAACCTGCCAGCGGACCTGTCCGACACGGCGGTGATGCACATCGCTTTTGATTCCTTCATGTCTGAACCGCTGGCCTCTCAGTAAACGATGGGGGCGGCAAACCTAGTGAGGTGTTCAGGTCGACACAGAGGCTAAGAGGCTCCGCACCTTCCCTGTGCCGTCTGCACTCGCTCACTCTCAGTGATAAGCAATCTGTACATTTGCCTTTTATGTTCTACATGCAAATATAATTTAGATTTTCTCTTCTATCCATCCATACATCCATCCAACTTCCACAACTACATATCCAGCACAAGGTCCCAGTCCAGAATCATTCCCAGAAGGCCTAGGACACCCTGGATGGGATGCCAGTCCATCACAGGGCAGAGGGCAGGGGACACCCTGGACGGGATGCCGGTCCATCACAGGGCACAGGGCAGGGGACACCCTGGACGGGATGCCGGTCCATCACAGGGCACAGGGCAGGGGACACCCTGGACGGGATGCCGGTCCATCACAGGGCACAGGGCAGGGGACACC
>JAOYFF010000027.1:11688002-11700481 GCA_025773925.1 Cryptomyrus ogoouensis
CCCCGCCCGCCGCGCCCCGCGCGGGGGCCCGCGCCCGCCCGCCGCCGCGCCGGGCCGGGGGGGGGGGGGGGGGGGGGGGGGGGGGGGGGGGGGGGGGGGGGAGAGGCTGGGATGGGATGGGCAGCACTGAGGTGGACATCTGATATAACTTTATATGTCTAACCTCCAGACCTTGCCTCACAATCCCTCCAGGTTATAAATACTTCACATGAGTCATTCGTGTGAAATATTTGTTAGCCCCATTCAGCATATTTTATCTATCTGACATTAATTGAAAAGATAGAAATAAATCCTGCTCTCACTTACTATAGCTACATCTTTCATATAATGCCAGTATATGTCCATCTAACAAGCCGGCTAAATTTTATTTGAAACACATGTCCCAGCTTATGGTCAGCAGTGTAATGATGCCTAGATGCCCAAAGCTTCTTTTCAGTAAGTGTATTGATGTGAGCTTCACAGTGGCGTACACAGCCTGTGTCATACTCTAATGGCATTTCGAACACCAGTGAAACTGGGTTGCATTCTGTAGTGTGGAAAGTGCTCGATGGCAGAAGTTAGTCTGTCAGATATTTATAGAAGTCCACTGCTACATCAAAACTAAATGCAGTCACACCGCAGGTAGTACCTGCTTTTTTCTGCGTGTTTTACAGTTTTTTAGTACTTGAGATGGAAGGTAGTTTGAATTTTGAATATTTTTTAAAATAATTGTTAAACAATGTACAACATTGTTATATTTAGTATTATTAAATAATTAAATAATTGTGTATTTAGTATTCTGCCTTGACGCAAAGTCCTACCAACAAAAAATTTTACGTGTGAATACGTGTGTATTCTATTCTATTCTACCCTATTCTAATTCTTTTAGTAAATGAAACAATGTACAAAGAGAACTACATTTTTATTTTATTGGTTGTGTAAGTTGCATCCATCCATATGTCGCGGTCATGGGGAAAGTTGGCTCCAATGCATTCATGAAGAGAAAATGTTTTCACACTGAAGACTGAAGTTTGTTTGAAGTATGTCTAGAGGGTGTAGTTTTGGGTAGGGTCTGTGTTTTCTGCAGTTGTTTACGTCTGAGACCAGTGTGATGTGAGGGTCTGATTTGTCTTCCTCTCATGTACTTTGACCAATTTTCTTTCAGTTCAGCTGCTTAGCAGTTGCTTGATTTGATTGAAATTGTATTGAATGGCTGCAACAAAGGTGCAGTGTGGTGCAGCTGAGAAACGGCGCGATGCAGCCCAGAGTGCCAGAGACCTGATGACTCCTGAGGAGCAAATGCAGCCCTGGCAGGCAGCCAAGAATGTTTCATTTACGTCCCCAAGTGTCTTTGCTGTTCACAAATTGGTGAATTCAGTATTCCATTATTTATTGGAATTTTAAGCTATGGCTAAATTTGTGCCTGGGTTACAAAAATAGAACAATGTTTTTGCCAACTCAAGTCTGTTTCCCGTAATGAAGGCAGTGCATGCTGGGAGAGTACCTCTCTAAAGAGAGCTACTGTACTGTGGTTTCTTAATGAGTGACAAAAATGGTCCTCTTGTTGTTTCCTGAAATTCATTATGATACAATGGGACACAGAGCTCCTCTTTGTCCAGGCCTCATTACAGTCTAAGCCCCTTGAGAGTGCATAGGAAGTGAGCAGACATTCGCCCTGACTTTGCTGGGGTGCTTTCTGCTACCTGCGTGTCAGAGAGAGCTCCAGAATGCGGCAGCCTATGAACACTGATCAGCTCCACGGTTGGTGGGAAGGAATTTGTCCCAAATATTTTGACGATGTTCCACTGCACGTGTGTGTGCTGCTTTTTCCCCCCATATATTATCGGTGATGTGATGGAGGATTCCTTTGACCTGGTGTATCTCAATGCGTTGAAAAACCGGCTTTTTTGCAGTTGTGGAGGCAGCTGCCTGTGGATGTTCTGATTTGTATCTGTGAAGCTGTGTTGCTGCGCTGTGATGGACGGTGCTGGGCTTGGTTTGGAGGGTGTGGTAGCTGCTATGACTTCTTACTCATGCGTGTTTTTTCAGCACAGTAGTCTATTCTTAAGTGAATTTACTGGGATGACTGTGACTGGGATTCTTCTCCACCTTCCTCCTGGGTAGATCTCGTTCATCCCTGTCATGTGAACCAGCAGTCGCAATGTTGGGCTCCCATTGGCCAGTAAATACTTGGGTAATAAGAAACCCTGAACTTTGCCTAAGGTCCTGTGTTGTTTTTGGCTCTTCATTTTCCACGAAGCTTTGTGATTATTTTATTTGCCATGCAACCCGGCTGGTGGTATTTGGACTGGTTTCAGCACAGTGAGTCATCAGGGCACGATGCAATGAAGAGAGATGCAAGATGCAGACATTGACAGCATGACTTAAAGGCATATTCAACTTCAGCTTCAAAGTGTAGATCCCAGACAGCCATAGTGGGTAAAACATTAATTGCTTTGCACGTTTCCAGGGTATAACCAGGGGCTGTGCTTGGTCTTGTGGTCCATTTCTAACACTCCTAGCCTCGCCATTTTGCTTCCAGCCTTGTCCTGTGTTGATGTGCCCGCTTTGTCCTACCAGGTCCTGGCCATGCTGCAGTCCAACCCGCAGAAAGAGAGCCAGGAGCTTAATGCCCTGCTGACCTCGCCGCACCTGCAGGTAAGTTAACCGGTTCTCATGGACTGCTGTGAACGCAGAGAGGCCGCAGTCCGCCTCCCTGTCCGTCTGCGGGGTCTTGCTGGTGTGTGGTCTTTGTTCTGGCCGTCTGTCTCATAATTTTTGTCACTTTTTAACCCAGTTTTCCATCCCCCTTTGTACATTTTACTCTTGACCTTGTTAGAAGCCCAAAATCCTCTGTGTTTAGTGGGCGTGTGTATTTCTCCCATTGCCCTCCATGATTGCACTTTCACTGGTCTAAAGTAGCTAACCTTGCCAACAGTTAATGTGTTATAAACACACAGCTTTGATACACAGTGCAGGAGTTTGGCGTTTTCGTTTATCCCGCACTGTTGACCCCCTTGTTAGCTGGGCAGTGGTGTCTTAATGGTCAGGGAAGCACACTTGTAATTGAAAGGTTTAAATCCCCAACCAGCAAGGTCCCGCCCCCAAGCACTGCTCCCCGGGCGCTGAATTAGCTGCCTCCTGCTATGTCACATTGTCACATATGGGTTAAATGCAGAGGACACATTTTCGTTGTTGTGCACTGTGTGCTGTGGTGTGTCAACAATGAGCACTGATCACGAAATGCTAAATTCTAATGGCTGGTCCATGGAGACCCTGTCCACTGCCGCCTTTATTAGGTAAAACCTCAGCTGCTTTGGTCTGTGTTGGTGAGTTAAGCCCTGAGGATGTTTCTCATACTGGCGAGACTGAAGGATGCTCACATCTGAAAGTCTCAGGGTCTGACAGGTGAAGCGAGACACCAGCTCAGAGTGAATTAGTGCTTGTCTGCTCATTTCAAGATTCATCAACATTTTTCTGAATTGCATTAGCAGTATTTTAATCTGTTCAAAAACAATAGATATGTTCAGTTAATGGAAGAGACTTGGGAATACCCTTTTTCCAGTGAACCTGTATCTGAAATCGGATTTGTACGTATAAAGCTGTGGTTGAAGGTTATCTTTGTGTCGAAGCATACATACTATATTTAAATCTGTAACAAAAGCACTTCCAGAAGTAATGCTACATTTTTGTCCTGCAAGCCTTCTGCATTTCCCTACTTAGGAGCATCTGCTCTGGGAGTAGAATGACCATGTAGGGCTCCTGTTCTGAGCCCAAGGTGCGCTGAGGCTTTCAGGTACCCGATGGCGCTGCAGAATGGTGAGACCTGACCTTCATGTAAATGGTGCCAGGCTGGATTCCCATGCTTCTGTTCCAGGCTTTGATGCTGGCTCACGACAGCGTGGCGGAGCAGGAGATGACGCTGGAGCCCACCAGTCCCACCGAGAAGCACGCGGAGATCCTCACGCAGTACGGGGGTGAGACAGTGAAGATCGTGCACCTGGAGAAGGCCAGGGACATCCCCCTGGTGAGAAGACCAGAGGCCCAACTTTTAGTCAGCGTCTCTATGATCACGTGACTTTGGTGCTGACCGTAGCCATGGACGCCCACTGTGCTTCCAGGGAGCCACCGTGCGGAACGACATGGACAGCGTGATCATCAGCCGCATTGTGAAAGGCGGGGCAGCGGAGCGCAGTGGCCTGCTCCATGAAGGAGACGAGATCCTGGAGATCAACGGCATCGAGATCCGCGGGAAAGATGTGAATGAGGTCTTCGACATCCTGGTAAGGACGGCTCGATTGGACACGGTGATTGATTGTGTAAGGCAAAAAAATGTGCTGTACATTTTTACTTAATCCGTCAAGCAATCCAAGTGAATTGTTTCATAATTTAATCTCAAAATTAGAGATTATTTGTGTACAATATACTGTCTTAACATTATTTCTGTGAAATAATTCACTCATACACCCAGGCCATGCACTCTGTATCCTGTATCTGCATCTGTACACAGTGTGTATCCACTTACTCCATCCTGTAATTAATGTTTATTATTTCTATTTTTTATATTATGTTATTTTATGTGTGACTCTTCTCCTCTGTCTCTCTATTTTATAAAAATGACTCTGGGAGAAACGCACAAGAATTCCAATGTACTTGTACTGACCTGTACCTGTGCAAATAGCAATAAAGATATCTATGTATCGATCCATCCATCCATCGATCGACCAATAGGCTCTGGTGTCCAGAAAATGCTTGTGGAGAGCATCTAGTCCCAGTTTAACATGTTCTCCTCGTGGTCAGGATAACGCCAAGTGCTTATCGCTGGCTGCAGTCCACACTCATGTGAATATGATGAATTTTAGCAGAATTTCAACCTCTTTATCTTTAGTATTGTTCTGTTCTGCCAGCTCCATGACCTTAAAAGTAAAAGATGGGTCTCAAGTTTGTTTTGGTGATATTCATCTTAGGAAGGTGACCTCTGCTCCTTCTTTCTGGCCTTGTAATGTTTTCAATGTCAAAAATTATCCATTTCTAATTTCAGAATAGATTTTGTACCCAAATATTAACCTTTAATTTTCAATTCCCTGCCATGGGCCGTGACACACAGCCTTGAAAACCTGAGCCGCATGTCACTGATTAATACTGCAGAGCTGTGGCGACTCAGACGGTTTCTGTTCTTTATTTTTTCTCCCTTCAGGCAGAAATGCACGGCATGTTGACCTTTGTCCTCATTCCCAGCCTGCAGACGAAGCCCCCACCTCATAAGGAGACGGTGGTAAGCCGCCCTGCCGCACCCTTTGGCAAGGGGGCCGACGTGCGACATGCGACGTGCTCTCGCGTGACGTGTAGCGCCTCTGTCCGTTTGAGCTTCTCGTTATCAGTCCCTACTTTCGACTTCTTCATAATTCCAACTGAGCAGCCATTTTCCCCAACCTGCCCTTTTCAGGTTCACGTCAAGGCCCACTTTGACTATGACCCCTCGGACGACCCCTACGTGCCCTGCCGGGAGCTGGGGCTCTGCTTCCAGAAAGGGGACATTCTGCACATTATCAGCCAGGACGACCCCAACTGGTGGCAGGCTTATCGGGACGGGGACGAGGACAATCAGCCGCTCGCCGGACTGGTCCCAGGTACGAGGCAGGCAGGCTGGCTCAGCAAGAGGGACCCCAGTACTGTGCATAAGTCTGTTTCTCAGCAAATATACACTTACTGCCCAGATAAATAGCTTCAAACTTAATTTTCTTCGAGATTCAAAACAATTTGTCATATGCACAGTAAACGGTCAGTTACACTGTGCAATGAAAATCCTGCTCTGCATGTCCTCCTGGTCTCCGGCAAACACAAAGTAAACAAAAGGACAAAGCACACATTAAGGTGCTTACAGTAAGACTATTAATACGGGTACAGTTATAGTAGATGCAGTGCAATGTAAACATTAGGGCTGTATGTGAAATTTCCACGAGTAATATTTATAAAACAAAAAAAGGATATGAAATTACCCAAAATAACCTAACTATAACCAAATAGAACCTTTATACCAAGAGAGTGTATCAAATAAGTAGTGTAGTACTAGGTGGTGTTGCTGTGAGTTTACAACAGACACAAAGCAGTGATGACAAATGCCCTGTGAGTATTTTACATGCTCGCATCGAGATGACAACGCTGAAACAGTATATCGTGCAGCTCTACTACGTATGTGAGCATGTGTGTCAGAGTGAAGTCGTGACTGTAACTGAGTGTAAACATATAAACGTATAAGTGAGATCCTAAGGCTTTTTCAGAGTGGTGTGTCTTGATTGGTGACGGACTTGTTGGGCTGGACAGAGCTTGCATGTGGCCTAGTGTCATTATAAAGATGGGGCTGTAATGTCTTCCTACGCCTGAGTACATGATCTAATAGTCACCTGTGAGTCTCTGATCCACATTCTACAGCTGTGACGTCCAAATGGCTCACATTATCATTCACATCCATATCTGTCATTTTCTTTGCTCTTTCTTTCTTACTTCAGGTAAGAGCTTCCAGCAACAGAGGGAAGCCATGAAGCTGACGATAGAGGAAGATAAGGAGCCAGAGAAGTCTGGTATGAACCGTATCATTTGCAAGATAATGCGTGATTTTTATAGAGGTGCCAGCTTACGGTAACCTTGGTGTTGACTTCACTCGTGCAGGGAAGCTCTGGTGTGCGAAAAAGAACAAGAAGAAAAGGAAGAAAATCTTGTTCAATGCCCACAAAAATGATGGTGAGCTTCTCATGGGGCCTTCGCCCGACCTGTGCATGCACTGTCACATGGATGCACTGCAGGGTGTCACTCAGCCCAAAGCTGCTTCCTGATGTCTTTGGCAGACTATGACAATGAGGAGATACTCACCTACGAGGAGATGGCGCTGTATCACCAGCCAGCCAATCGCAAGCGGCCCATCGCCCTCATCGGCCCCCCCAACTGCGGACAGAACGAAATGCGACAGCGACTGCTGTCCAGTGAGCCTGAAAGATTCGGCAACGCCGTTCCCCGTAAGAAATGCAGATTGGGGTGGGGGGCTCTGAATTTGACTAAGCAGGGTTAAAGGCGGGTCTAGGGCATCTATTTTCTGGTCATTCACCCAGACTTTACTCACATTAATGTAATTATTAGCAATGTACTGCAAACTTCAAACTTGTTGTCCGGAGTTTGCATGCTCTCCCCATGTTCATGTGAGCTGCATCGCCGTGCTCTGGTTTTCTCCTTCGGTCCAGAAATACACAGTCAGGTTAAATGCTGACTCGCAGCGAGTGTCAGAGGCACGTTAACATGGCAGGAAGCCCCCGGGCTCTTTATTTTTAGAGGTTCCTTTATTTGTTTTTGTGATGGTGTAGCAAAGGAAGTAGAAGCAGTGACTGTGGAAGCCCACGTAGCGCCCTTGGCAAGCTTCTCCACCTAATTTCACCCTGTTCCTGTTTGATTAAACAAGGTTACATGAGGCCCCTTAGTAGCAGAGGACCTCTGGGCTTCAGTCCAGGTACGCCTGTGCATTAAAGAGCGTCTATGATTGGGAATCCCCTGCAGGGTATCTCCAGTCCAGGTACGCCTGTGCATTAAAGAGCGTCTGTGCTTGGGAATCCCCTGCAGGGTATCTCCAGTCCAGGTACACCTGTGCATTAAAGAGCGTCTGTGCTTGGGAATCCCCTGCAGGGTATCTCCAGTCCAGGTACGCCTGTGCATTAAAGAGCGTCTGTGATTGGGAATCCCCTGCAGGGTATCTCCTGCCCCGTGTTTCCCGGACCAAGCTCGCTGCGACAGATGGACAGATGAAGTGATTAATGTAAGTGCTACTTTCCCTCAATCCTTGCCATTGTCTCACAGACACGACTCGGAACAGGAGAGACGTGGAGTTCAACGGCAGGGACTATCACTTCGTATCGCGGCAGGCCTTCGAGGCCGATGTGGCCGCCGGCAAGTTCATCGAATCTGGCGAGTTTGAGAAAAACCTCTATGGCACCAGCATTGACTCTGTCCGGCAGCTGATCAACACCGGCAAGATCTGCGTGCTGTGTGTACACACACAGGTGGGTCATCTGGGAAATACAGAGAAATATAACGTTTGCCTGCTTTTTTGGTCCTTGTTAAAATATTTGACCCAGCTTTTAAATCTGTCTTTCACGCAAGACATTTTAGGCATTTGTTTGTAAATGCTTGTTCAAAGCTTATGGGAGTTTTCTTACACAAAAATGTTCTGAAGATGATAGGGAAAATGATTGGTTCGGAGATAACGAATCGGATTTTAGGGGAGGCGGGTCCGAGCAGCTAGAGGAGGTGGGAACAACCAATTACGTGTCTTGAACATTTTTGTGCAAGCAAAACTCCCACAAGCTCATTTGAAGTAATTTTATTCGTTCGTCATTCCTGTCTCTTACTCCACACTTCTGCCATTGTCATGCTCTGTCCTTGAAGTCCTTGAAGGTGTTGCGTAGCTCAGACCTCAAGCCCTACATCATCTTCATCGCCCCGCCCTCTCAGGAGCGACTGCGGGCCCTCCTGGCCAAGGACAACAAAAACCCCAAGGTACCCCCCCCCCTTTAAAAGGGGGCTTTCTGTTAGACAAGAACGTATAAGGACTATCAGGCATCCAGACTCGAGTGTAGGACACTCCATGAAGGCAAGTAAACATTCACCATTAATGTATTACCTTTTCAATAACCATACCGCATACTGTTTTGTCATTGATTCGAAAGGGTGGTGTTGCCTTTATTTTCTGTGTGGTGGTGCCCTAATGCTTAGGGAAGCACATTTGTGTTTGAAAGGTTGTCAGCAAGGTACCACTGAATTAGCTGCCCCTTGCTATGTCACAATGTCACACATGGGTTAGATGTTGAGGCCGCATTTCTTTGTTCTGCTGTGGTGTGTCATCATTGACAATTAATCACTCTCGTAACTTTCAAACTCTTCTGTAACTTCTGTAACTCTTTCTGTAGCCTATTTACACCCCATGTGCCAGGAAGACCTGGTGTCACGTTTCTCTCCTAACTTGACACGTAACTTGCCGCTTCCTCCCCAGCCAGAGGAACTAAGGGACATCATTGAAAAGGCCCGGGAAATGGAACAGAACTTCGGGCACCTGTTTGATGCCGCCATCGTGAATTCTGACCAGGACAAAGTCTACCAAGAGCTCCTACGCCTCATCAACAAGCTGGACACGGAGCCGCAGTGGGTGCCCTCCTCATGGCTGCGCTGAGACCGAGAACCCTGCTGTAGAGACAAGTACCTGCAATGCTGCGCCCCCATTAGGGGGAGTTAACTGCTGAACCTGTCTGGATCTCTTTCAATAGCACCACCTTCTGGATGATTTTGGAATAATGTATTTCATTTACACCTGACCCAACTGTCCTTCCCTTGCATATTTTAGACCATTTTGTATTCTAATCGGATTTTTTTTTCCTCTATTTTATGCTTTTATTTTCCCCTTAATTTAACTATCAACATTCCAAATATTTAGCACTTGGTGACAGATGTTCCTGCTGCTGTCGTGTACTGCTATCCTGAAATATTTATAATTGTAAATATATATTTTTATGAAGTTTGAGTAAGCAGTAATAGAAAGTGTATGTTTAGGGAATCACACTACACACACAGAGCCATGTGTCTTCAGTCGAGATCAAAAGCAGTTACTACCTTGAAGCGACGGATGTGTGTCAGGTGTGTTTTTTTTTTTTTTTTTTTGTTTAATATTTTTCACTTGCATGTTTGCAAGACTCCACTGAATTTTGAAGGATGTCGTCTAGCTGAGGGACTTGAGTGAGACTCATTCACTTTCCAAGTGCTGAAAGGGATTTATGTCTTTAAAAACGCTTGAGACAAGCTTGAGTACTGAAGAGCCTGTCTCAGTGATGTTCTGTCTGTTCATTAGTGTCTGCTCAGACCCTCGTTTTCACTTTGACGGTCTGTAACATCGAGCAGCTCTTTTTAATATTCTGTCAATTTCCGAAAAAGAACAGAAAAAACAGTGAATGAATACAGTTACGACTGGAGTCTGAAACTGAAGAAGCAATAATTCTGTGTTTCTGTATTTAGTATTTGAGTGCTTCTTGGACCTGGCAGAAGTGTAATAAGCAGTATTGTAGAAATCTGTTTTGTTAATGGATGAAATCAGAGTTAATCAGTCTATTGGTGATGTTTCCCCTAGCAATGCGTTAGCCTTTATAGTTCACCAAATTATATTAGGAGTCTATTAGGATATTTTTTGAGTCACTTTTCCAGATTTCAGTTACTTCCCCTTTTCAAGCTGAGTGATGTACAACTTTAAAATGAGAAATGTATTTTGGAAGTTGTATATTTGATTTGAAGAGTGCATATGTACACAAGCAGTTTTGTGAATGTATGTGTGGGGGGAAATTTGCATTAGTGTCCTCTTGACGTGTGTGTGTGCGTGAATGTGTGTGTGTGCGTGAATGTGTGTGCGTGCATGCGTGTGTGTGTGCGTGCGTGCGTGAATGTGTGTGCGTGCATGCGTGTGTGTGTGCGTATGTGTGTGTGCGTGCATGCGTGTGTGTGTGCGTGCATGCGTGTGTGTGTGCGTATGTGTGTGTGTGTGTGCGTGCATGCGTGTGTGTGTGCGTGCATGCGTGTGTGCGTGCATGTGTGTGTGTGCGTGCATATGTGCGTGCGTGCATGTGTGTGCGTGTGTGTGCGTGCATGTGTGTGTGTGTATGTGTGTGCCTGCATGTGTGTGCATGTGTGCGTGCGTGCGTGCATGTGTGTGCGTGCATGCGTGTGTGTGTGCGTATGTGTGTGTGCGTGCATGCGTGTGTGTGTGCGTATGTGTGTGTGCGTGCATGTGTGTGTGTGCGTGCATATGTGCGTGCGTGTGTGTGCGTGCATGTGTGTGTGTGTATGTGCGTGCGTGTGTGTGCGTGCATGTGTGTGTGTGTATGTGCGTGCCTGCATGTGTGTGCATGTGTGTGTGTGTATGTGCGTGCATGTGTGTGCGTGCGTGCATGTGTGTGCGTGCATGCATGCGTGTGTGAATGTATACAAACCGGTACCAGCTGCTGAGAGACAGTGGTGCTGTAGTGTACTTTAGCTTGGGGGGGGGGGGACTTTCTGTCATTCTCAGCGCATTTGTACTGATTTGAACAAATGCAGTACCCATAAAGTTATGTTATGGCAGAATGATATTGTAGACCAGTGGTAGGCAGGCCTGACTGTTAAGCACCTATGTTTATGTTTCCTTGTAACTGATCCAAGTCAGAATTTTATTTGTCATGCTGATGTGTGTCCATGTAAACTGTAAATCAGACGTGTTAGACGTATGCAGGTTTGAAACGTCCTCATTAGTTACACAGTTTTGACATTTTCCATTTTGAATTGCAAAAAAAAGCAATAAGTCACCGATAATGTTAGAGCTGTGTTTTAAAAAGAAACCCTGCGTAAGTCCCTTAGGTTGTTTGACACTCCTGGCTTGAAGTTTTGATGGACTCTGTTCCATAATCTTGCTGGTTTTCCCTGTAAGCATGGCTGGCTAGCCCACGTGTAGGAGGTATCCTACATGCATTGATTTGTAAATCTTAGATATCTTCCTGTACAAATTGCACCACTAGGTTGTCATTTCTTTTTTTTTTCCTTGTCCCACGCCCATCTTCCTCCCTGTCCGTGGTGGAATCACTGGCCTCCCAGGGAGGGAGGCCTTCAGTCCCTGCCTGTATGTGATGTAGATATGAGCCATTTAACTGGAAGTAGAACTAATGAATGTAAAGAACTGTATTAAATCACTGCTCCTTTTTTGTATGAAGTAAATTAAAGACCAGAATGATAGTCCTTCACTGCTATTAATTTTTCTTAGCATTCTCTTCTTCTTTCAACAACGTGCGTCTCAAGTCTTTAGCATGAGTATCGACCTGTGTGTTTTGCTTTAACCCACTTTTCTGATTGGATGAACCTCATAGAAGCCAAAGGTTCCTTTTCGGATGACGTTTATCAGTATTCTTTAACTGCCAGCCAGGCTTATTTTACTAATTGGATTGAAATTGGCATCATATAGGGTTCCACCTGGATGTGGGTTGGAAATGGCTGCAGTAAAGCTTTAAACTCCCCTGACAGCTTTTCTTACAGTCTGAAAAGTTGTCTGTCAGCTCCTGGGTGGCTGAGTATGCTTTGACGGAAACCCATTCCCAACGGCTAGTTAACCATGCTATTTTCAGTTTGTATTTGACACTGCAGCCTCCATTTTCCTCCCACCATCTAACAAGATGCTCTTTAGGTGGATTTCTCCAGTGTTTTGTGACTTTGACAGGCCCTAGACTTCCATGTAATATAAACACTTGTGGGAAATTAACTGAGAAGGCCAAAGCGAAGGTTGAGGTCAGTGCAGTCCAGGTCCCTATTTATACATTTGCATACATAGGACTTCTCCTACAGACGAATCGGAGCGGCGTCTACAGTTTTGCAGGTGCTTAACCGGTCCGTCGTGGCTAAGAAAGAACTGAGCCAAAAAGCAAAGCTCTCGATCTATTGGTCCATCTTCGTCC
>JAOYFF010000027.1:11700581-11712992 GCA_025773925.1 Cryptomyrus ogoouensis
CGCCTCGGTGTCCTCCCCGAGGAGCTGGTAGAGGTAGCTGGGGAGAGGGAGGTCTGGGTGTCTCTCCTGAAGCTGCTGCCCCCGTGACCCGAACCCCGGACAAGCGGTAGATGATGGATGGATGGAAGGACTTCCCCCATAGCAAGATTTTATAGACATAAACCAGTACAGATATACATGTGGTTTTATTTGTGCTGTGTATTCTTTGAGGACAAAATCAGCATCAGAAATCATGGCAGGAATGAGACTTAGTTCATGCTACCACAGGGTTTTGTCAGTCATTTGCTGGTTTAACCTAACAGGAAGTAGGTTAACCTAGTGTGACTATGCAATCTCTACCTCTGTGGATTTTAACGAGCCGATTCACAGCAGTGACACAGAGCAAACCGACGAGACACTTCAACAAGAACAAACTGAGTTCTATTAACTCAATTAATATTCAGAAGTTACTAAACCCAGTAATTAAATAGCAAATACAAAGTCACATTCTATACATAAACACCCTGAGAAAATCATTAAAGAACTTAATGCCTAACACGATGTCTGCGATTTTTTTTATTTTTTTTTACCCTAAAAATATGCAATACAGTTTAGATCCTAGCTGTTAAAGGTAATGGTTTGAAAATACTACTTTAACTATTTCACAAAAACTGAGTAATTCGTAGTTCCTATTTTCAAAGAATGCACATGAAAACAGCACTTTGATTTGGGTCCTTAGAATACTTCAGGAGACAGACGACCGGCACGAAACCACAGGACCTAAACCGCAGTCTCGCCCTTGGGAACTGCATTAAGTTTGCACAGGAGAATATCCACCAACAAAATCGGGTAAACGAGATCTGTAAGGCATGCATGTTATGAATGAACGCCCAGCCCATAACAATTGTGCAAATTTTTCAAATAAATACTACAATCTCTACTAATCATTTTTGGTATTCTCAAACATACCTTTAGTACAAAGCTCCATTGTAGCTCTCTTTCCCAAAAGCAATACAGTATATTAATGTTTTCCCTGCACAATCAGAAATTACATCAAAGCTTGGATCACACATGGAATGCGCCGAGTTGAGTTTTATAACGACAAAATAACCATGAGGTACTAGATGCAAAGGGTTAACTTTCTCCCCAGTACAGACACTCAGGGGCATTAAATAGAGCACTGGTCATGGGGTTACACATGGTAGCAGACGTTCACTCAAAGAGCAAGTCCTCATCTGCCTCTTCCTTGAACAGGTTTGCAGGTTCAGCTACGGGCCCCAGTTTGGCCAGACGCGCTGCCATCTCCTTTTCTGCTCGCTCTCTGACCTGCTTCTTCTTCTCCTGGATCTTCTTCAGCCTGTTGACAGATTAAAGTCAATAGCGATCTGAAGCAGATGCAGGAAAGCGGGAAGAATGCTGGAAGGGATAAAGAGAGCTGGCTTGCCTGTAGAACTCCTCTCGCTCTCTCTCGTCCAGCTCAGAGATGATGTACGTCAGGGTACGCTCGATCCGGGGAATGATTACTATAAACAGACAGACAGGTGAGTACTGAGGGCACAGGCAAATGAAGCTAGAATATTCCTTGTTATTTTTCATGTCTGTTTACTTCAGCTGGTAAATTGCCCATGGCTGGAAAGCAAGCTATTAAAATGCTAAATCAGTCTCCTAACAATGAATAAACGTCGGTATGCTGCATTCTGTATCAAATTGAGTTGAATAATGTGAGACTGCTGTTTGCCCAATGGCTTCTCGATATCTCATTTGCTGCTTTGCTGTGTTTTCTGTTATAGCCTCATTTCCGGTGAGGGCTTCCTGTCCCCTACCAGGCTTACCGTGCTCGATGGCGTTCACACGACGGTTGGTGATCTTAATGGCCTCATCCAAAGTGACAAATGAAGTCTGAAGATAAATAAGGTATAAAACAGGCACTTTATTCATCCCCCAAGGAGGAAACTGGAGGAAACTTTACATCGACAGGAAACTGGTATGTATTCCACTATACCTTCACATAAAAATACTTTTCAACTGACACATGTAAATGAAGTCGTTTTTTTAATGTTTGTGTATTGATTAAAACCGATCTGTGTTAAATATATGCAAATTCATGGCAGAAATACGGCCTAAAATTGACCACATCCATCTTTGAGTCTTTCATGCAGAAAATGGTTAATTTCAGTATCTATAACGAAATAAATGCTGGTGGAAAGGAGGGAGGTACGGAACTGAGGCTTCTAACCTGAAGTGATGCCAGCTCTACCAGGAGCTCTACAGCCTTGGCGAAGTTCCTCTTCAGCCTGGCAAGCTGCTCCCCTCCCCTGGCCAGACCAGTCAGTTCGTAGCCTAGGATGAAGGGTTATTCTTGCAGTATTGGAACTGCATACCAATTCTGTCATTTTCTTAGATGCCAATAATGTAGCCAGACCATTTCTATCGCATAGGACAGCCTGGATATTAATAGCTTGCAGCCAAAACACTGCAATTTAAAATCTCGAGACATGCTGCGATGTTTTTAAACACTGTGCAGCTGTGAACGTGATGGGAAGAAAAGTCCTGTGTTACGGCACTTACTGTCCCCTCCTTCCTGATAGTGTTCAAACACCGGCAGGGTGACGCCTGTCAAAGCACAACAGCACAGCAGGTATGTGCTCAAGAGGCAAGTGCTACAAACCTTAGCAATTATGCAACATGAGGGTAATGTGTCAGTGCATCACCTGCTACATTGTCCCTCTTCGCCCTGACCTTCACCTGCGCCTTATTGACATTTTGGATCACCGTGGCACTGGAAAAAAAAAAAGGCCACCATGTGTGATCATTGGTCACATTTAGCGGAACTAAATCCTAACAGCTGCATGACGCTCGGAAAATAACATCGTGGAGAGATTTCAAATTCTGCTTCGCTTTGCATTTCACCTGAAATCACCAGCCGCAAACTTGGCTTCGGCCAGCGAGAAGGCCGCCTCCCTCATCACTTCACCCATCAGAGTTTTGGTCTGGAAAGAAACAGGAACAGGTACCAAGATGTGTTTATCATTGTGCATTAATGTGGGTGGGAGTTCTGTGGGTCTGCTTGCACACCTCGATGATTTTACGGAGTATCTGACGAAAGCGCATTGACAGGGCATCTGCTTTTTTCTTCAGCAGGTTTCGACCAGTCTGTGCACCTTTCAAACGGGCCTTCATGATGGTTTGTGCCCTGGAACAACAAATTGCGGATTGAGAGAGAAAATTTCCTTTATAAATATCTGGTTTATCACCTTTAGATTTTTAAGTACCTTCTACCTCCTGTATGTTGCTTTGAAAAAAAATTATCATCCGGAAAATAAAGAAACATTAATCCATCTATCTTTCAACCTTTTATCTTGATCTGGGCCTGGAGTCTATCCCAGAATGCACACGGTTAGGTAGAGCCTGGACAGAATGCCTATCCGTCGCACATTATAGGTAACTGAGAAAGGTCAAGAGCCTGTCTTTGGACTGTAAGAGGAAACCCGCGCGACATTAGGTGAACATGTAAACGTTATAGGGCTGCAAAGCAGCGGTGGTAATTAAGTTCTGCGCAACCACAAGTAAACTTCTCATGTTCAATTCTATTAAATGACTTTTGTAACTAGACTTTATTTTTATAATATAAAACATTGAAAACCGCCTCGTGCAATTGCACCGCAAGGTTTTTATTCGTGTTCCATGGAAATAGTTGCTTATGATCACATGGCTTATGCACAATCCTTCCTCTTTCGTCAGGACATACGTTTCCAACATAAGGTCATCCTAATTACTTTAACTTCAAACTTCATAACCTACTAGCCAATACCGATGTAATGACATCGGTTAATTCAATATAGAGTTAAAAATGTACTGCACAAGGGAAACGCTCACATGGCAGCTACTATTAAACAAAATACTACCGATTAAATAAATAAGATTTACTCACATTCGAGATGGAAATACCTCGATCCTGTCTTTTCCTGACATTTTCAATGTAGTAAAACAATATCGAAGTCAGACCTCGAAGAGTTAAACTAATGAATTAAAATGGGAAGCTTTTCATACGATTATGACCGATTCTCTGTTTTACTGCCGATTAGTGTAAGAAGCAGTAATTCGGAATACCGACCGTTACAGACAGAAATATTACGAGCGAATTCAAGGTACATGCGACCTCTGCAGATCAACACGACTATCGAGGCGTGATGTGTCACGTGACCGGTCATATGAGCTGTCACATGACCTTCAAATAAAATCGGTAGTATGGATACAGTTAAAGGACAGTTATTAATTACATTAGTACTGTCCCATAACAATAGTATGACGTTTACTGCAGACATGGAGGGGCATAAAAGATAATGAAACCAAAAATAACAGGAGGAAAATTTAAAAATCACATGCAAATAATGGAAAATAAAAGGAGTAAAGAGGAAAATTAAACAAAAAAGGATATGTCTCCTTCATTAAATATCTAAATATGACGAAGATTAAATCTCTTTTAGTTATTAAAGTAAAAGGTTTACAGGACTGCGCAAAGTGGTGTGGTATGACGCACTACCGTAATACACCGCGTTATTGCACTAACAAAAACCATTTCTTCACCTGACATTAACCAATTTTTAAGAACCGTGGATGACACTTGATTATAATTAGACATAATTCAAGTTATGATATTCCAGGATACGTTTTATAAAATAATGAAGTATTTTTTTGTGGATCATCTCTTTCAAATGTAAGAAATTTAATTAAGCACCCAAAAATCTAATTATAGTTTACTTGAAATAAAATAAAATTCGTATGTTTAATAACAACAGACGTTTGTAATGGTAGGGAAATGAAAGACCAGACAAAGTTCAAGTCACAGGTGTATTCGTATTGTATTCGTAACAAGGATTAATACAATAAAACATAAACATTCACACATCGAGGATCCACAACATAATGCAGGGTTGCCAACTTTGGTCAACAGGCTGGCGTGAGATTTCAATTCGAGACAAGTCTGTACACGCATTTACATCTATGTATGAGTTTTATTACCTTGTAAATAGTCTGTAGGGTTTGCAAACTACCCCAACGTTTTGAAGTGAATTTTAGGTCCATGATGGAATAATATAGATTTGCCGTAAGATTCCTTCCGTGAGTGTGAGAGTCTGAAAGCGTGGGTGTCAGGAGCTGCCAGCCCTGACAGTGACAGATGCGGTGAAGCTTGGTGGAGGGGTGGTTTGCTAAGGTGGCACCTCCTCGGAAGATGGCGCTCTAGGCAGCCGCCTATGTCATTTAATGGGTGGACATGAACTGAGTTCACCCGGGCTCACCTGTTTAATAAGGTAATTTTCTATGGCCATTATTTACTTGTTTTGTAGAATTCTTCAAAAATTCCATTTCCATCCACCAATGCAATACTGCACCCACACATCAGCTAAATGTGATAAGAGGACTTTATAAAGCTAGCTCTGCTGGGCAAATCAGACACACGCCACTTTAGACTTTCCTCCCAATGAATTATCACACATTGATGTGACGAACGCAGTCCGCATGTTGAAATGTAACTTTACAAATCCCCAGAGTACTGACAGCTCAAACAGATGAGTAACCTTGGCTATATTAATGGTTTTACCAGTCCTGCGAGGACTAATTGTTGCTTACTGTCTATCTGTTTACCGAGCGCTTCCACCGCTTTCCCCCGAGCTTTGGGCGCCCTGCCCTGTGGTTCTCGATCCGAGAGCGATCGGAGATATCCAAGCGTCTGTCTTCGCCAAAATACTCTCCAGCATTTCTAAATTTGTTTTCCACCCGACCTCTGATGCTCTGATTTGGCAACCTGTTTGATTTGCATCTGAGTCCCTTGTTCCGAATATCTAATTATAGGTAAAGGGTACCCCCCCTAGCGCGGCAAATTTAATCATACATAACTTTAAAATTAAATGTTATCGACTTTAATACGCATGTTAAAAATAGCGTTTTCATCTGAGCAGCAGGGGGCGCAATTGAACCACTGGTTATACGGCCTATGAGATTATAGAATCAGACGACTTTTGTCGATGGTAATTTCATTAATATTGGTAGCGGATGAGTAATGACCGGAGTAGGCAGGAGCTGAGAGCCCAAGGACAGTGGCGACTTCGACTCAACTATAAATCTGCTTTGAGGAAAGAATGCCGACCAGTGCCTCATAATTGAAGACCAAGACTTCCAGCAACAACGTTGTGCCTTATGTATTAGCGCTTCAAAAAATATGAGACTGTAGCCCGTTACGATAACCTTTTAACCAAATAATACCCAGTTGTACCAATAAATAATACAATTGCACATGTGACAAGAGGACTATGAAGTTGTTGTGCTCCATTATTTTCTAAATCTTATCTCAGATTTTCACCTTTGCTTTACTTGTTTCCAATTTGGCACGTAACCCGTTTCACATCCTCATCTATCCTTCCCCATTTTCACACTTAGTCATCCTTTGTCTACAGTTGAAGAGATGGTGATTAGGAGGGGATCCCCTTTCAATCAAAACACTACAACATTTATTTTGCTGGCATGCTTAATGATCAACATGCTGACGGAGGTGGACTTGTATTTATTGAATGCTATTCTTATCGAAGCCCATTTTGCGGTGGCAAATCAGAGAGGAAGTCTCACTCGGGCATCATCGCTCCATTCAGAGAGAGATTTGAAACGTTGCGGTGTTTTTTGGCTGTGGTGTCACCTGGTTTCTCACTTGATGTCCAAACAGGTAATAAGTACATCATCTGAGCATAAAGTCCTCCAGCTCTGTTGCTTAATGTATTTCAAATCATTGAAGACTCAGTCTGATAAAAAAATTATCTGCAGGTGTTAGTTTAACTAGATTTGTTTTTTTTTTTGGTCAGTTGTTTTTATTATTTATTTATTGTCTTCTAATGCTGCAGTGCAAATAAACAAATTACATATGTTAACAACAGAATATTTATTTCAGATTTTTTGTGTTGGAGAATTGGTGCATTGTCAGAATCAAACTGTTGAGGTGCCAGTATTTTTCACCAAAGTATTTTCAGTTTCGTGAGGGATATTAATAACCCTCTGAGTGCCTTTGTCAAATAAATTTGGCCTTCGCTGCTTCTGTTGCATATTTTGATGACTGTATGTGTGACCTGTACTAAAGGCAGGTAGAAAAAAGTAATGACCAGCAGGTGTCGTCGTTTAGCGGACCACGGCCCGCATCCAGACCGAAACGCATTGTTGACGCATTGTCCCATGTGATGCAAAATCTTCTTGAATCATTTTGATAAATACAGTGTAATACATAGTGTAATATTGACACTTCGGTTGTTCTGTGTTTAATGTCTATCCATTTCCATAGCGCTTATCCAATGCAGGGTTACGGTGATCCTTTTGGACATGAAAAATGTTTAAAATTACCTCAGCAAAGCTGGTTTGTGGTTTTATGGCAGTGTTTTTAAGTATAGAATTTCCTGACTTGCTATTATCTATAATTTCCATTTCTGGATGCTGGGATTATCTGGTGGGGGTTGTTCCATCCGTTCATTTTCCATAGTCTCTTGCCCTGATAGGACCACTATCCTGCAGAGTTTAGCAAGCAAGGCAGCGTACATCCTGCATGGAAAGTCTCATTACAGGGGAATTAACACACACCATATTTGCCCATATGTCCATATATCTGTTTTGAATTGTACAGAAATAGGTGCATCACATTTCCTGTTAATCTACTATTAAAATCCTCATTTGCATAATCCATTTTGCAGAAATCACAGTCTGTGGTTAAGTAGGTATAAAGAGTAGTGATGAGAAATTATACTACATTTATGAAATTTGTGAATTTATTAAAAGAAACTGTACACATTTATAAGAAACCTACCAAATTTGCACTTTTTTTGTCTTCTATTTCAATCAATCCACCCACCCGCCTGACATAAAGGCTCATTTCGAACAGAACACGACCTTAGAGAGCCTGGAAACTTCCCAAGACACAAAGGAGAAAACATTTTAGATGGGATGTATTGAAATATTAAAACGTGAAATTCCTTTACCCTGCCTATATTTAATAAAATAGGGGAAATATAAGTTTCACAATGCAGTGTAAAAGAGAATGTGTCTCTTCTCAAGGGGGCAGGAAGAGAGGATTTTGGTGTCCCTCTTGCCCCCATTGGGCGCAGACCTGAAGGACAAGGCCGTGGTTTTCACTAGTCAGAGTGAGCATGAAAGTGAACAGCATTCCGCATGGCAGTGACCTGTTCCTGTGTGGCCCAGAGGTGTTAAGTAAGTGCAGCACGAAAGTGATTCAGTGCCTAACAGGCATTCAGAAACAGAAATGAGTTACAAATAAGTATCAGTTGTAATTGAAGTTACCTATAATGAATGTAGTACCTGTTAGTCCATCAAATTGAACCCAGAAATTAACACCAGTTACCCCACAGCAGTCGGATTGCTGATGAATAGTGAAAATGTGTGTTATGGGATTGGAATGCAAGGGTGTGTATTTCCTTGGGAGGTGTGCAAAAGAGAAAACGCCAAAGGGACTTATTGCCCTTATTTTTTAAATCCAAGTATAGGAAGTGCTGGTAGCGTTTTGGAGGACCGGTCCGTATGGCTGTGTACACTGCCCCCCCACAGGATGCTCTGAAAACAGCTTGTGTCCGGCTTCTCTGTTAGGCACATATACCAGGCTGCCATTTCTGTGTGCTGAGTGTCACTGTGCCGCAGAGGTGGTCCCTCCTGCCAGCCAGCAATATCGGATATTTAAATGAGTAATTATTGTAAGGTTATTGTTCTTGATCTAATTGTGCGAGATGTTAGGGATGCCTGTTCTTTCAGTGAAACAGGCTGCCCAGATACATCCATACATTACATCCATCACATACACTCACACACCAAAGGGCAATTTGGAAACTCCTGTGAACTTCAGCCTGTTTTGGACTATGAGGAGGAAAACCCAGTCCCCCCCACAGGGAGATCATGCAAACTCCACACACATGGAGCCGTGGTGGAGACTTCAGCCCTAGTCCCAGAGATGTGAGGCGACAGTGCTAACCACTGCACCACTGTGCCACTGCGCCACTGCACCACTGTGCCACCTCCCCAGGCTACTCCTGATGAAAATAAAGTGGTACCAAAGTTGTATGTTAATAATACTTATGTGTTTTGTTTTAATTGATTGTTTTTTCTTTGTTCATGTTTAAAACTAATGCATTTGAATCAGCACTGGCTGTCCAGACTGTTTTTCATTTGTGGTCCCTGGTTTACAGCCCCCTCCCGCCCCTTCCAGAGAGTGTCCTCTTTGAGTTAAGATAATATGACCAAAGCCATCAACTTCCTGTATGGTCGGGTGGTGGTTTTCCAAACGGAACACGGATGAGTCTGTCAGTGTTTCCCAGCCCGGTCCTCGTGGAACCCCAGCTGGTCTTTTGATCCCTCCCAGCTCCCTGTGGACTGTGTGTGAGTCCCTGAGGACCAGGTTGGGAGACACTGGTCTGCGTCATCAACACCAGTGAGATAAATGGGTTACATAGAGGACACCCTCTTTCCTTGCGGAAAGAAAACAGCATAGGCCAGCATGATTTCCATGCTGGTCTATGCCGGTTAGTGCTGGTTTGGTGCTGGTGTAGCTGGTTGACACGCATTATTCCATTAATGATGCTGGTCCACCAGCACCAAAACGCAATATATGCTGGTATAATCACATGCATTATGTTGGTCATGCTGGGAGCCAGCTACGCTGCTCTTTTTTCAGCAGGGATAGAACATCGATCTTTCGCACAGTCCAGTGACTGTCACTACTGTCATTTCCCCATTCAAAGCTGTACAAAGTGTGCATCTGTTCCCCATCCCTGCTGATCACTGCTGGCCTTGCTGTCTCATCTCTGTGGGTCTTCGGAGGTTTTCCTGGCTCAGTATCTTTGTGGACACTGACAGCGACCTTTTCTGTGGTCACCTGGGCATCCTGACAGCTTTGGAACCTCGACATCTTTAGAAGTCCAATACTGCTGGCTGCCGCAGCCACACGGAGGTGAGGGATGCACATTTTTCTTTATCAGCATTGCAGTTTAGCTGCAGCACACAACTAAAGTCTGTCTGCAAATCATCCCGAGCTACAACAAAAGACCTTATTCTGTGGCTTTTGTCCCTAGTTTTCAGTTAAGGTGCCTTTCCTAAGTGCAGTCTGGGCCGTGACATCTCACCATGCTTTGAACCTGTGCTGTGGTGAAAAGAATTAATTTGCACCCTTTGCTATAGCACGGGTAATTTAATTGGCTGGTGTGGTTCTGCAGTATATGGTGCTGTGTAATTCATAGTGTGAAAACACAGCAGGGGTGACAGGAATGTGCAACAGCGGAGTGTGTGGCAGCTGCCCTCAGCGTCTGCGCAGGTGCTGCACACTGTGAGCTACGGAGCTGGGCATAGAGTCAGAGACGACTAAATTCTGGGTTAGGGTTAGGACCAGTAGCTTAAATGCAAGGGCGTAACTTTGGGTTGAACATTGGGGGTGTGGAGGTCTCCACCATGGGCAAAAATTATTATTCTGATTATTGAGGGGTTAAAACCCCCCCCCCATCCCCCCTGTAATTTACACCCATGCTTGAGTGTTAAGTAGTTGTTAATAGAAAAAAATTTCAATGAGCAGAACTGATTCTTATTGCTAATAATAATATTATATAATAGTAATATAGAAATCCCAGATATGATTAGATACTCGTACTGTAGTGTGTTGTGTAGTATGTGTGGTCTTCTGATTGAGAAGCATGAAATGGGATTTGACCGGTCGCTGACCCTGCAATGCACCTGCCAAAATCTTGTCTCTTTCTTCCCCTTTATTTTACGAATGTAACCAACCCACCTACTGCCTCTGTGCCGTCAAGCAAAAGACACAAGGGACATGTTGTAGCATAAAGTGGCGTGAATTAGCCAGGGTAAGGGGTCTCCGGGTGTCACTTCTAAATGGCAGTCAGCAGGGTGATCTGCTTCTGAGTTGGCGCTACGGCTGATACTCCTCACACCTGTAGCTGAGGCATCCGGAGCAGCTCGATCAGCCTTGGAACTTTTCTTCACACTGGCTGAGGTCAACAACTGCCACATCTGGAGGGTATCAGGTGCACGGCCAGGTTCCTCTAAGCCTCTTCCTTTTTCTTCTCATTTACTTCCTTTGTTAGTCTTTGGTACACGCTACCAGAATTCTATATATAACAAATTTAAAACAAGAAAGCGATCATTAAATACCATGTATAATGTCAATATGTAATATTTAAAACTATTTCATTAGACATGTTGCCGCTGATGCGATGCAGATCAATTAAAAATAATGCTATATTAGTTGCTTGTGTGGTTTATTGTTCTTACAGCTACCCATGCTAGCCTACGGAGCCCCTTAGGTGACACGGTAGAAAAATATATTATTTCATTCCCTCGATCAAATTACTAATTCGTACCCTCGATTTAGTAATTCGAGGGTACGATTTACTAAATCGAGCGCACGATTTAGTAATTCGAGGGAATGAAATAATTTTTTTTTCTACCGTGACACCTAAGGGGCTCCGTACTAGCCTTACCATGAACAGGATGATTAGGTACATCAGAGGTACACTAAACTATAGCATCTGCAACCCTAAGGGGCTTTAGATGAGCTGCTAGGTAAGAAATCTGCCTGAAGATGAGGTCCATTGGCAGTAGGTAGCTGGCAGCACATCTTTCACCAAGAGAAGCAGTTCAGATTGATGGGTAGAAAGGTGGATGGTTATAATTTCGGTGTAAAACTCCTGTGCAAAACAAAAATCGGCCAAACCCAAACTGCACAACATTAAGCTTTGGCTGCTTTGAATCGCGTTTCTGCTCCGTGTGGAGTTTTCATGTACCTTCCATAACGGACGGGTTTCCAGCAGCCTGAACACATGCATTTAGGCTTATTGGTGTCTCCTAAGTAATGTTTCTCAACCCAGTCCTTGGGGACCCCCAGATGGCCCATGGTTTAGCTTCATCCCAGGTCCCAGTAAAAACACAGCAAAAATGTAGCGAAAAGAATAACAGTCTGGCCAGTTTCAGAAACACTGATCTAAATTTCCCGATGAGTATGACTGTGTGTGCGAATGCGCCCTCCAATATACATGCAGACGATGGATGGATGCATTTATAATATGCAAGTATATTATGTGGCAATGACTCGATAGATTAAGAATTGCATTAGTCTGTATATCAGGGTGGTAGAAAAGCCAAGAGCCTTTCCCACTGAGAGCCGGGTGGGAACACAAAAAGTGTGAGACAGGACTGAAGGCCCCACCTCTGAGCCTGTCAGGTGGCTGTGGGTCCTACTGAGCCACCATGCTGCCTGAATGCATTCAGTTTGCATTCACTCACTCCTCCTGGTCTCATCTGTACATTTTGACAGTCCCCCCCCCCCCCCCCCCCCCCCCCCCCCCCCCCCCCCCCCCCCCCCCCCCCCCCCCCCCCCCCCCCCCCCCC
>JAOYFF010000027.1:11714411-11734496 GCA_025773925.1 Cryptomyrus ogoouensis
GGTGGGGGACATGTCGGCACCAACGGGTGCGCGTGTCTTTTAGTTTTCGAGTACACACTCCCCCCTGGGTCCTTCTTTCTTTTTGGCCGGCCCCCCCCCCCCCCCCCCCCCCGCTTCCCTCTTTGTCGACGAGTCTCCCCTACCAATTCTTGCACTGTATTTGATCAGCAGCATCACGCCCCTTGTCCTGGGTGGTCTGTTACTCTGTGGCTTCTTGCTGAAACGCAGCAGTGTCACCATGGCAACCAACAAAAGCATCAAGGGCTTCTATCCAAGGCGTAAGCCACAGTGTGACCTGCCCCCCCTTTTTTATCTGTTTTTTAAGCGTTTCTTTCTTTAATGGTCATCAGTGATTGCTATGTAGAGTTTTGGGGTAGGTAAATAGTTACAGAAATTAGCAATTTTCAAAGAATTCTACAGTAGATTATAATGACTAATAATTATTTGTTCAATGAGACCGATTTATCAAATCATAAATTCACTATAACAGTACATTAACATTAACATTATAACAGTTTATAAATTCGGACCTTTTCGAAATCACAAAAAAATGTAGTTTATAATATGATTGATGTATACATGTAATGGCTATTCAGAATTACAGATATTATAATTTAGTAGTCTGTAACTATACTGGGCTGCTAAGGGGTTTAAAGATGGATGGATGGATGGAAATTCGACAGGTCTGGAAGTAAAACCTATTTCTCATTTTCCAATGTCCAAAAATACTGTGCCTGAGGTCATGCGAAATTACGCTCTCAAAATTGGCTTGTTAATATGTCATAATTTTGCATGACGCGCATGAAAGCGGGTTTAGATTAGAAGCCTGGTAATTATTTATAAATACAGATTCGACTGTCCACACTAACGTATTTTGTTGCAAGATTTTATCCATCATTAAAATGGTTCATTTTTAGACCGCTAACTCCCGTCTGAGCAGAGAAATGCTGCCCCTTTAAATTGTGGCGGACAGCCCCTGCCATCAATGGTTCGGAGACCCCGTGTTAACACTCTGAGGGGACCCAAGATGGCGGAATACTGACTGACGGAATTGAAATTATCAAAATAAACCGTTCGGGAAGAAATAGAAACGACGGGCATATGTAAAACGTTTCGTAAAAAAATACGGAATTATTGCGCTGCTTTGACATCTAAAATTTGAGATGGTAGTGTAATAGCAAGAAGAGGCTCGTCCCTCCGCGGCTCGAGCCCAGGACAGAACAACATGGCGGAACATACGGGCAAGATATAAATAATAAAGAATATATATATTGCTAGCAAGTTACGCACAGGCATTTGGTTAAGTACTAGGCGGAAATTTTGAATGCATCTATTAACTTAAGAAAATTGCAGTTAGTTTCTTATAGGTTTGTTCTGACGTTTACAGGACAATGAGAAACAGGCAGTTGCGGGTAGCCGAAAACACCATTTATCTTGTGGTGCTCTGATGACTCTTCTCCCTTTTTTTTTTTAAAGTTTAGGTACTGTGCGCCAAGTGTTCAGTAGTAGCCCGACTACAAATAGTCTTGCTTTATTTCCGAGGTTTGTTTCTTTGCCGTTGTGAGACGAAAGGGTCATATTCACTTTACAACAGCGCCTGAATGTAATAATGGCGAGAGCGCCACAAATAAGGAGGCCTAGTTAGCTGCTCCTCCCGCACGAAGCGACCATCCCTGCAAACTTCTTGTGATGTGTTGGCCATTGAAGTGAGGACTGCTGTTTCCCTACAGCACTTAGTTAGCCATTCTCGGAAAGGCGAGATTTTGAGGGTGGGAGGTGTCGAGTTCAGGTTTTCGGGTGTAAACAGGCGGGAGGGCTTGCAGCATGACGGACACTCGGCGACGAGTGA
This sequence comes from Cryptomyrus ogoouensis, assembly GCA_025773925.1. Lineage (NCBI taxonomy): Eukaryota > Metazoa > Chordata > Actinopteri > Osteoglossiformes > Mormyridae > Cryptomyrus > Cryptomyrus ogoouensis. The sequence goes on from JAOYFF010000027.1 coordinate 11,716,261, forward strand.
AGGTTTACACCCTGAATGAGGAGCGGCAGTGGGACGACCGGGGCACCGGCCATGTGTCGTCCGGCTACGTCGACCGGCTGAAAGGCACGTCCCTGCTGGTACGCGCCGAAAGCGACGGTAAGTCTGTTTCTGTCTCTTTTTGCCCAAGAGAGAAAGGACGACACAACTAATTATGATAGTTAACAAGCAGTTAGGCTACTTCTACACCAGTTTCGAACGCATAGATAACCGTTTGTTTTTATTTTGTTAAATGGATTGATATTGGCTGTTGCCTCGTTCGATTTGATACTGTTTCTTAATGAGTAAAAGTTACAACCCGCTGACAGTAAAATTGCTGGACAGTTGACCTTTTCTTTTTTCTTTTTTACCGCTCCCAGTAATTAGGTTTGTTTTTATTATAAGCTTAAGATACTGAGAAGTGTGTGTGTGTGTTTGTGTTTTGTTAGATAGGCAGCAGTGGATTCTCCAGTAAATACTGATTTAATGTTTGTCGGGAGGGACCTTGGACTTTTCCAGTGAAACCCATCATCTATACCAAGTGTATTTGCATGAGTGACTGATTCAAAGATGCTGGACATTGAGTCTCACAGGCTAATAACCGTCCATTATTTTATACTTTAACAACCAATCTAGAAATTAAATACATGAAACAAAGTAAGTTACCGATTAACGTTCTGTAATTGAACAGATTGTCTCCTGTTTAAATACTTTTATTTACGTAGAACAGTACTAATGAGTTAATATGTGTAAATTGGTAACTGGTGATGCAATTTGCTGTGGTCTTGGTCTAGACTTTGATATTCTAGACCTGGAACAATGATTGGTAGAGACAATTGGAATCTAGGTTGTTTTGACTTGTAAATACGTTTTTGTTGTAGTGACTGGTTATTTCACAGTACAGTGAGGTGTCTGATGTGCTGATTGTATAACAGTAATAGTAAATGACTTTTTGTTATTTTGTTCTGTTGTCTCCCTCATTTACCTCCATTTTAGACTGTCAGAACACTTGCATTCATGTGAGGTTTTTTTTATCTGTTTGCAGAAGACAAAGCAAGCAGTATTGATAGTTTTTAATTGAGTATGGGTATAGTTCATTATTTACCGTTCGTTCTTTAGCGCATTTTAAGGTCATTGCATATTTTGCACAACAGTACCAGTTTCATTTTGTGACGTGTATATATGTTTTTTTTTTTTTTTTTTTGCAGGTTCTCTTCTTCTGGAGTCAAAAATAAATCCTAACACTGCATACCAGAAACAGCAGGTTAGTATTGCAGTGCCTCAGCAGGGCATTACTGTCACTGAATGAATATCGTACTTTTTTATCATACAAGAAGGTTTTATCTGTAGACTTTTCCTTTTTAAAATATTTTATGATAAATTACAGGCGTCTGTGGTTTTAATGGTAATTGAAATATTTTGCATGTTAATTTCATACTTAAATTGAAATGTATTCTCCAGTTACTGTTCCAGTGCCCTGAGTTTAACATCCTGATAGCATACATAATTGTCTTTTCTGACTTATGCAATTTGGATTCCCTTAGGACACATTAATAGTATGGTCTGAGGCGGAGAACTACGACTTGGCTCTTAGCTTTCAAGAGAAGGCAGGGTGTGATGAAATATGGGAGAAAATATGCCAGGTAAGAGGCACCTTTAATTGTCTTTTTGTCCCATTCTCTTGTACTATGTGTTTAGTTCAGAGTTTCCAGTTGTTAATTTGCCCTTAAAGGTATTGTCTTTGAATTTCTACACATTATTCACCCTGCGGCAAATCTTTAATGTATGACTTTAAACTTCACAATGTATAGGCTGCAATTAGCAGCCTAATGCACAAAATAGCCCCATTTGCACATGTCCGTGAACTCGAAGTCGCAATTAGGGACATTTAAATTAATCGGGTAGTTTTTGCATTTATGTTACAGGTCCAAGGGAAAGATCCATCAGTGGACATCACCCAGGACCTTGTGGATGAGTCCGAGGAGGAGCGCTTTGAGGACATGTCATCACCAGGCCTTGAGCTGCCACCTTGTGAACTGAACCGGCTGGAGGAGGTGGCAGAGCTTGTGGCATCCTCACTGCCCTCACCTCTGCGCCGCGAGAAGTTGGCCCTGGCCGTGGAGAATGAGGGCTACATCAAGAAGCTCCTGGAGCTCTTCCATGTCTGCGAGGACCTAGAGAACCACGAGGGGCTGCACCACCTCTATGAAATCATAAAGGGAATCTTTCTGTTAAACAGAACAGCACTTTTTGAAGTAATGTTCTCCGAGGAATGTATCATGGACGTGATTGGCTGCCTGGAGTTTGACCCCTCCCTGCCCCAGCCCCGGAGACACAGGGAATTCCTGACTAAGACTGCTAAGTTCAAGGAGGTCATCCCAATTTCAGACCCTGAACTTAAGCAGAAAATTCACCAGACATACCGAGTACAGTACATTCAGGACATGGTCCTGCCCACCCCATCTGTCTTTGAGGAAAACATGCTGTCCACTCTCCACTCTTTTATCTTTTTTAATAAAGTGGAAATTGTGGGAATGTTACAGGTAAGTGCCCCTCACTCATTGTGCACATTAAGTATGAAGTGTTGAAGTACTACTGTGGTGCCGTGTGTTACTGTAGTACTGATTTTCTATTCTTGTGAAATTAAAGATGTTTTATAGCTAAGTGGTAGTAGACTGGAAATGTGGCATCTGTTCTGTTGTGTATGTAGTGAAATACCAGTTGTAAACATTGCTGTGCTATTAGATTACAAAGATTGCATCATAAAGGAAGTATTTTCCAAATTTCTAAATCCTGGCTAGTCAATACCTGTCATTTTTCTGCGACATAAGAAATAATAGATTGTCATGCAAATCTGACTAGTGACAACAGGGTTCACATAAAGGGCATATTATGTTTGTATTTAATATTACAGAATGTTGGAAATGCAAATACACCAGAACAAATGATGTGTTTCATGCTCTCGAAGTGCACTGAAAGGCTACTTAATTTTAAAACACAAATTTTCTAATTCATATTTATTATCTTCTCATAGATTATTAATAGTGTTGCTATATACATGACCTAAGTGGAGCCTTTTGGGATGTTCCGCATTCAGTTCCGGGTGGTTCTAAATAAGCAATCTGGGTTCAGTTGAGCTTCCATTTGAAGATTTATGCATGGCTCTCTTAATTTTTTTTTTTATTATTATTTATTCCTTGTTTTTTAGTGTTTTCTAAATCGGTAGTACTGTTCTAAAGATGAGCTGTCTGTTGAGATGGTTGCACTTGAAGAGTTTGACAAAAACACAATACCCTATAAGTAACAGTACTCTGAATGAGCTGTTATATGTGAGAATCCTGTAATTCGTTCATTCATAACTGATGTTATTCTTCTCATTCAGCTTATTTTCTTATTTTTATTCCTGTTATCATCTCTCTGTTTCCCAGACCACTGTGTTTAAGGTACTTAAGTAGTTAGTGAATGTAAAGTTCTTGCATTAGAAACTCACTCATTTTTTGGTTACCTTACATATTGTCAGTATCATGTATGTGATCAGTAGTGATCATTATACATTTTAATGATATATAGCTGATGGGTTAATGTGTATCTATTCCAGTAATACTTTAAATTGGCTCTTTTTCTGTATTTGATACTTTTAAGACCTCTGAGGTAACTTATACACTACTTTTTTTTCCTGAACACAGTATGCTCTTCATGCACAACCAACCAAACATTTGGTGACTGCTGATCGTTTGTAGAAATAGGAGTGTGTGCTTAAGACTGCATCTCAGTTTGTTGTCCTGAAACTTGTTTCAAATGTTCTTGTGTACTATGAAAGGTATTTGACAATATTGGTATCTGGCATTGATTGATTTATCCTAAACTAACGGACTGCTATTATGTAGATTTATTATTGTATGTGTCAAATGACTATTGCCTCTTGTCCCATCAGGACGATGAAAAGTTCTTAACAGACCTATTTGCACAACTAACTGATGAAGCGACAGATGACGACAAAAGACACGAGCTGGTAAAGCAGCTGCATCAGAAATGCCCAGATCTCCAGAATGCTGCAGTTTGATTACAGTTCTATTTAGCAGTACCGTTAATTTTGCTGTATTCCCTGTTGGGCGGAGGAAATATGTTAGATATATTGATATTCTTTTGCTTTGCAGGTAAATTTCCTAAAGGAATTTTGTGCATTTTCACAAACACTGCAACCTCAAAACAGAGATGCCTTCTTCAAAACCTTGTCAAATATGGGCATCCTACCAGCACTAGAAGTTATATTGGTAAGCCAGAATGATGCCCACCTTGGGTGTGGTCCAGATGCCCTGGTATTACTGGCAGTGTATTTGCTCAGTGTTCAGGATGAAGCTCTCAGTGAATGAAATACCACATTGTCTAGTTGTGGCAAATGTTCTGTTTGCTGTTCTGGACCTGAAATTCATCATGGGAATGATGTCAATTTGTTGGCTACTGGCAGGGAATGGATGATCCCCAGGTGCGCAGTGCAGCAACTGACATCTTCTCCTATCTGGTGGAGTACAACCCTTCCATGGTACGAGAGTTTGTGATGCAGGAGTCTCAACAGAATGATGATGTGAGTAACCCAGCTGTTTGATTAATTTTATTTTATTTATATTTCGCTTGAAATGGTCTCTGGTTTTACTTTATGTCCCATGCTAAAAGATAAACATGAACATATGGAGGGTAACCCTTAATACTCAAAGATTTATTGCTGGGCTCTTGATTGTTGCAGGTAAGGATTATGGGCACAACCTGCATGGCTATAAAACCATGCTGGATGCTGTGGTTTGGTCTTTGCTGTTTATCACTTCTGATACCAATAATTCTTTCTTGAAAAGGATATCCAAACTAAATCCTGCATATAGATTTATAAACTGATTTTTTTTGTTTCATTATAAGTAATAAAAAGGATTTAGGTTGCACATCTCTCAAAACATTTGAATTCTAGTAACCATCTGTCTCCGAATTATCCAGTAAATAGATGCAAGGAACCTGGAGCCTATCCCAGATAGCATAGGGCACAAGGCAAGGGAGCACCCTTGATGGAATGGCAGTGCATCACTAGGCACACTTACGCATGCGCGCATTTGAACACTCCGGGCAAATTAAAGACAGTGGGTAGGCTAACCTAGGATATTTTCTCTGTTAATTGTCAGTAAGAAGAATCGTTAAGATGCTGCTCAGTGTGTTTGCTCTCATGACAAAAACATGTGCTGGTCACCTTCATGTAAACGAATGGGCATTTATGGTTGCACAATATCACATCGCAATCATATGGCGTATGTGCAGGAAACGCCAAGGCTTTAGATGACGGGCGTAGACATTTCTCCGGACGCTGGCTTTTTGGCACTATACTGATTTTTATGATGAGGTGTATTGTGATGCCTAGTACTTGGTAATCTGATTAGGAAATCGTGGGCAAAGTAAACGTCCGTATAGTACCGAAAAGCCCAGACAAATGTTTATGCCCATCATCTGAAATCCTGGTGGTTATTGCGCTTGTGCCATTATATCGTGGTGTGATATCGTCCAGCCCTACTGGCATTATAAAGTTCAGTGCCGTCAACACTTATGCATGCACATTAAGCGATGATAACTTTAACATTGTGTTGCTAGCCCTTACGATGATGTTGCAATATCCGTCTTAGGACATACTTCTGATCAACCTCATTATCGAACACATGATCTGTGATACGGATCCGGAGCTGGGCGGTGCTGTGCAGCTGATGGGGTTGCTGCGTACGCTGGTGGACCCAGAGAACATGCTCGCCACCGCCAATGTCAGTGATATATGCCTTTGTAAATAAGCTTTGAGTCAACGCGGGAAACTTTTTAACAAGGGTTGCTTCTAAGGTGATGACCTGTATTTTATACTTCCCATAGAAAACTGAGAAAACAGAGTTTCTGAGCTTCTTCTACAAACACTGCATGCATGTTCTCTCAGCACCGTTACTGGCTAACACCACAGACGAGAAGCCCAGCAAAGGTGAGGCACACTGCCTTTGCTTTGGAGACCTGCGAGTGACTTTGCAATTCAATGCCTTCATAGACCATTTACTTAGACTGCTAATTACATTTGTAATACGTAATACCGTTGCAATCAAAATGTTATTTAAAATCAGTCTGTTCAAAAGTACTTGCCTAAGGTCCCTCCACTTAAAGCAAATAATTTACAAGAAATGTCACAGGTGAAGCATTTTGCCAAAATCTTGATCGTAAGAAGAGGTTAAAAAAAAAGGATGTATACAGCTCTGGAAAAAATGAAGAGACCACTGCATATTTTTTTAAGCATTTGCATCATTAAATCCTGGTTTAATGACGGTTCTGCTGGCAGAAGGCTTGCTTTGAAATTTGAAACTCGAAATTTCTAAGACAGCAGTACACAAGAACAAGGTGAAGCAGGAGACACTGGCAGTGACAACAAAACAGCCAGGTAAAGGGCAGAAGCAACTTTTTAATCACTGAGATCACTTCACTTATCCAGCAGTGCCTCATAAATCAGACGATGACCTCAAGTGACCTTCAAACAGAATGGGAAACATTAAGTGCAGGTGTGAAGTGCCCTGCTAGGACAATTCTTGTCAGGCTCCTAGAAGCAGGACTGAAGTCCCATAAAGCAAGGAAGAAGCCCTTCATTAAGGAGAACCTGGGAAGAACCAGGCTTCAGTTTGCAGAAAATCTATAGATCTATATTTTGTATAGAAGTATACCCATAAATTGAGAAATTAGTGAAACTAAATTTTGCTGTGGTTTCTTAATTTTTTTCCAGAGCTGTATATATTTTTGGAAAAGTACAAGCAACTCCTTAGAATGGAATTGTGAATGTAGCAATTAATGCATTAACTCCTGAGTCACCTGATGCCCTGTCATAGAAATGAACAGGATATGGATCATGATAAATAACTGGAGAGACATACAATTCACATATTGTGAAACTTTAAACATGCAGAAATGGTTTTTACTATGCTGTTCTTTATGATTACAACCTGCTGAGCAGGCAAGAGCTCTTGCTAGCAAGGATTGTGGCTTTCCATTGTAAGCCACTATGCATTTTAATTGAGTTTGTTGGAGATTCCCTGCTGCACAGTTTCTAGCATACTTTGCATGTGAAGGAACAATACCTTCAGTACTAAGAATATCATATATCTTGTCCACGCCGCGTCCAGATGACTTCCAGACGTCCCAGCTGTTGGCGCTGATCTTAGAGTTGCTGACGTTCTGCGTGGAGCACCACACCTATCACATCAAGAACTATATCATCAACAAGGACATCCTGCGCAGGGTGCTGGTGCTCATGTCTTCATGCCATGCCTTTCTTGCACTCTGTAAGTTGAAGAATTGAATAAAATAAAACCCAAAAGTATTGCTGGTGGATCTGCATAGATAGAAGACAGTGGCAGGGTATAATACTAAGGATTTTCTGTTATCTGGTCTATTTTTTTTCTTTTTTTTAAGCAAGGGGGTGTTGGTTTCAATATTTAGAAATTTAACTGGGTATTCGTCTTGTCTAATCAAGTTTCCAAACAATTTGAATACTAGTGTATGTATTTTTTTTTTTTTTTATATATATATATAGGTGCACTTCGTTTCATGCGGAAAATAATTGGACTAAAGGATGAATTTTACAATCGCTACGTCATGAGGAATTTTTTGTTTGAACCAGTTGTAAAAGCCTTTCTCAACAATGGATCTCGTTACAACCTTATGAACTCCGCCATAATTGAAATGTTTGAGTATCTCAGAGTGGTAAGTACCTAGCCGACATAACGGTAGATTAAATCGGATACTTTACAGACACTTTATCGGTGCCGAAGTGACAGAATCCTTCCCGAGTTGATATGTCGACGTTATCGGTGTGTCACTGTTGAGACGGGCCTCTTCCCTGCTCCTGTTTGGCTGCGGCTGCTGAGAGAGATGACGGGAAGGGGCTGTCAGGAAGGGACTAACCCAGCAGGAGACGCTGCACGTATTCTGCAGCATCAGTAGAAATGTAGAAAAATGCAGCACGTCCATGAGCTCCTTACAATAATACTTCCATAGTAATAGTTTTTGATTTATAAACCATATGTTAAATGTTAAAGAAAATTAAATAGTTTGGCTGAATGTGATATAGTGATTATTTAAAACTTGTAATATGTTCTTTTCCCAACTCTGTTGCTCCAGGCCCTTTCACTTCACCCTCTCAGTCACAGAAGTCTCCAATCACAAATCAGTACTTTACTCTTAGAGTACAATAAACCGAGTTTGTAAAAAATCACAGGGTTAGGAAAATTGCATTTCAGACTTTAAACAGTGTGATTTTCACATCATTGGCCTAATGTGTAGTAAATGCTGTCTATTTTAAGCAGTATGCTTATGGCATTTTTCTGTTCCAGGAGGATGTGAAGTCTCTGACTGCTCATGTAATAGAGAACTACTGGAAAGCACTTGAAGACATAGACTATGTTCAGACATTTAAAGGACTGAAACTGCGGTATGAGCAACAGAGAGAGAGGCAGGACAACCCAAAACTGGACAGGTGTGTTGATTTTGGGCGTTTTTTTATGCCGTGGAATTAAAAGGATTAGTATACCTTTGTAGTGGAACTGTTAGAGCAGTAGTTCTCAGTCCTGTTCCTGGTCCCCCCCAGCACAGTGTCTTCATTCCAGCCCACACTGCTTTCAACCTGCCACATTCATTATTGGCCTATTAAGGGCCATATAAGCCTGATTAGTGCAGTAGGGCTGGAATGAAAACATTCTGGCAGGGTGGGCACCAGGATCAGGACTGAGAACCACTGTTGGCACACGTTGGTTTTGTAGATGTTACATTTAGAAGTTGGTGTTTTAAATTTATTGAATGAAGTGGTGTGTTTCCCATTGACTGTTTAGTTAATTACATTTGCAATATCCATTACTTGCAATAACTAAGTAACTAAATAACTAAATATCTCCATAACTAGTTCTCAGTTTTTCTTTCTAAAAATTATCTTCAGCTGAAGTTCTATCATTACAAAACCACCACGCCCTTGCTGTTTAACAAAAGGAGTTTTACTTCCAGGAAACAAATTTCTTACACATGGATTTAAAACTATTATTGCCAGCCAACAAAATGCAAGCGTGTGTTTAATTTTGAAACGATTAACTGTACATATCATGCCTTTGCATTTCCGAAGTATGCGGTCAATTCTGAGGAACCACCGATACAGACGGGATGCACGCACACTTGAGGATGAAGAGGAGATGTGGTTTAATACAGATGAAGATGACTTGGAAGATGGAGAGGCCATTGTGCCACCTTCCGACAAGATGAAGAGTGATGACGACCTCATGGACCCAATCAGCAAGTTCATGGAGAGGAGAAAATGTATGTCCAACAAACTCTTTCTTTTGTCATCAAGGGTTGTCTGTTTATATTACTGCATGTCTGTCTGTGTGCATGTATGTGTTGCAAAAATGTGCAGTTATTGTGCATTAAGCATATTGATTTAAATGCACGCCAGGTTTAATAGCTTAAGTAATTTTTTTATAGTCTAATACAGCAAGAATTTGCTAATAGACAGTTATCAATTGGTATTATTTAACGCAGGGTTATTCAAATCACGGTCCTCGAGGTCCGAGCCCTGCTGGTTTTCCAGCCTTCCTTTACCTGTGAGCCAGGTGTGAAGCCTCTGACCAATCAGAGTCAGTAATTATTAAACTAACTACCTGGGAAAACTGAAAACTAGGCCTGAATTTGGATTCGAGGTCCTGATTTGAAGAATCTTGATTGAACGTATGCATCCATATGAATTCATTTTGTGTATTTCTGTCTGTACTTAAATGCTCCACAGTAGTTGCGATAGGTAACACTCTGTTTTCAGCCAGCTTGCTCGTTGAGACCATGCATGGGTAAATCAATGTGTTTGTTTCTCTGATCTAGTGAAAGACACTGAAGAGAAGGAGGTGTTGGCCAAGTCAAACCTGTCTGGTCGCCAGAGCCCCAGCTTCAAGCTGTCCTTCTCCAGTGCCTCCAAAGCCAGTCTCACAAGTTCATCCTCCGCCAGCCACCACCCCGGCTCGCCAGGGTCGCCAGGGTCGCCCGGCTCGCTGGGCTCTGCTGCCTCCCCCGGCTCACCAGGCTCTGGGGCCAAAAGCCCGACGCCGACAGCAGCCATCACCACCAAGGTCTGACAGATAGTGATACTCATCCCCGCTTACTCACCCCTGTTGAATTTTAAATGCCACTTTGAGTCTGCAGTAAGGTAGCATGCATGGTCTCACGTTTACTAACTTTTGGGCATCACAATAGGCTTGTCATTAATATTTTAGTCATACTACTAATCTGCTGACCAAAGTGTGGGTGCAAGTAAACGTCCATATAGTACTGGAAAGCCAGCGTCCGCTCAAATGTTTATGCCTGTCATCTAAAGCCCTGGTGATTATTACGCATGCGGCGTATAATCACAATTACATTACGTTGTGATATCGTGCAGCCCTAGTGAAAATGTTTTTGAAGCAAAAAGAACGTTGGTGTGTGTGGTTCAGCGGGCTAAGCCTCTGCCTGTGATAAGGATGGTTGCCAGTTTGAGCCCAGCCTCAGCAGAAGAGTCGCATGTCCGTGGGCCCATCAGCCCCAGCTCCTTGGGCGTCGCGAGATGGCTGACCCTCTGTTGTGATCCCCAAGCTTGGTCTCACCTGCACATGTCTGTGTAGAGAGCAAGATGGGGTGAAGTGAAAAGAGATTTTCCCCACAAGGATTAATAAAGTATCACTGTTCTGTTCTTCTGTTGAATTCTAAGTTTATCCACTGCAGTTGTAGATGAGTAGGGATGTTTTCATTTCAGATCAACTTGAACTAATCTTTTAAGGCAACCTGTTTACAGCTTATCTCTTGTATCCTACTTACAATGAAGTGTGTTCATGGACTGTTTCTTGTTTGACTCAGAGTGGAATCGTGGGGCTGGTGGATTACCCTGACGACGACGAGGAGGAGGATGAGGACACGGAGAACAAAGAGGAGAGTCCGCCACTCTCCAAAAAATCTAAGCTGAGCTCCTAAGAACAACTGGCTCTCGCATGCCTATCCCTGGGCTTGAAAACCTGATGTTCAGGAAACTGTCACTTCCAACAGCTCCATAAAAATAAAAAAAGGAAAATTTAACTGAACAGATTATAAAAGACTACATCGTTTTTGGGGGGTTGTGAAGTCTAAAAAAAAAAAATATAGACCCCCTCACCTAGTTTTCACACTCTGTTCTCTCGTTCAAGTGCCAATCTGAGAAGAAATTGAGAGGAGAAAGAGGGATTTTACTGTTCTTGGACGAAACAAGAGACTTTAAAGTAACACATTTGGGGGGAGGAACCCGGACGCAAAACCGATGGCCGCGAGAGCTTTGGGGTTCGGACCCTGCTTTAAACCCCCTCTCAGGGATGAACAATGTAGCGGCTCCAGCAGGCCTGCAGACCCATAGCCACCACTCACCCTCTGGCAGTAACCACTGCTATCAGAGCAGACTATACTTTCCCTTCTTTTCTTTATTTCTTTTACATTTTTCTTTTTTTTTTTTGGACCAGGACTTTGCAGCTTTAAACGAAGTACTAAAGCTGTTCTCGATGTTCACATCATCGTTGTTATTGGTCAGCAGAAGTTTCTCCCCTAAAATGCCAGCAGTTTCCGTCTCTCTTTTTTTATGACCTGCCTTCATGTGTTCAGGATGTTTTCAGTCAGTTTAGATCAGGTTTTTAAGAACATTAAAGGGGGAATAGTCAGAAAAGGGTCCCTCCTGTTTTATCTTTCTTTTTTGCCCTTTGAAACTGCAGATTTTGGAAATATCCCTTGATTAAAGATTGAGTGGAATTCTAGATGTGATCATTTTGTCATATCTTTTCCTTTTTTCATGAGTGTACACTTAGTTGTTGAGTATATCTGGGACCATTAAACAAATCTTTGATGTAATATAATTTTACTGTTGTGCTGGTACGTGCATTGTGTTTAATTTTATTGTTTTGTCCCACATCTTGAGGTGATTCTGGTATAATGGATTAACTAAAAAAGAAATGCACCTAGTAGCAATACTATTTTGTGACTGAATATTTTATATATTAACAAAATGTCAGATGACGTCCATTATAATAAAACAGCCCTATAAAATACTAATGTCACTGTAATTTCAAAAGGTCAAAAAAATTCTTAATAGTCCATTTTTGCGCATGCTACCAAACACTTTCTGTGTAGTTTCATTTTGTATGAATCGTTCGCACCAATGTACTATATAGCAAATTCATATAACCTACAGATAAATTCGCTGTCAGATATCCTGTCTAGTTGAAGAAACCAGCCTAGAGTTACGATGTAGGCTTGATATATTAGCATGGCAGTTATGCAAAACATAGTTCGACTGCAAGTTGAACCATTTACGACCTAGATTCCAATATTACTAATATGCTGGACATGTGAAGGCTGAATGTGATCCGGCCCGTTGAAGGTGATCTCAGTGCACATGCTGTACCGCTACAAGACGGACGTGTCTTGGAAACGAAATCGTCAAAGTTGTCTGTTACATTAAACTTTGCGATTTTATGTCATTTTAGCTATGAAATATGTAAAACAAACTATGACTCATGAAAGATTAACGAATCCAAATATACGATGTCAACAGTTGAAGTTGGCCTAAAGCAGGCTATCCGTTAAGTTACTATACAATTAGAGAGGAGCTGTTCCCAGGAAACTGGGTGTAAAACAGAGTGCAGCTCAGCATCGCTGGGGATCCACGCTGGTCCATCTGCATACCTAACAGGGCGATCCAGTCGCTTCAGAGAACAGATAAACCTGCCTTACCACGGAGGGGAGGCCTGAACGAAATGCATGCATTAGCGGTGAATATTAACCGGACAATGAATCATATTGACAAATCCTAAATTTTATCCCCAGAAAATGCATATAATACCATTCATTTTAGTCTGCTCCTATATAATTAAGTAAAGAAAAATTACAGAATAAACGCATATTTTGAAAGAAGTGAATTTTTATCACTTTAGCCTCTATAATGCGGGACACCTGAGGGGGCTGTTGAGCTGCTTTTGCCGTTTAACACCCCGAATTTTGTCAGGTGCTTCTTACGCACGTTATTCTACCTCATTTAAAATGCAGAATTCTTGTCCTGTTAGGCGCGCATTGGTGGTTTTGGGAATCGCCCCTCCCCCCGTCGCCGTCACTTTCTGTCCCGGGATTTGATTGGCTGATGATCATGTTGGCCGGACTGCCTGTGCGGCCGCAGGTTGGATGCTGAGCGCCTTCTGATAGTGAGTTAGGGAAGGTACTTCCAACAGTAACGCTTTTCATTGCCTACACATTTATTTTTTTTCCTTGCATTGGATTGAACTGCCCATCTCTTTTTTTGGATGTAATGTATGTTTTTATCTATATTATGAACTCGCAACGTAAAGTTTGTTTTAACTTTTCGTGGAGTATTAAAGTGCAAAAAATTACTTTCTAGATATATGATTGATTACGGGGCGGATAGAAGCGTGTGCGATCTTGTTAACTAAACGAGCGCAAGGTAACTCTTTTGCAAATAAGTAGTTTCGGTTACTTTTGTTCATTAGTACAGCATGAATTGTCCAGTTCATTTTGATGGAATACTTTGACTGGTCGATCGCAAAGGTAACTGTTGAAAAGTAACCCGAGCGCTGTCATTTTGATCTGAAAGGTAGTAGTGTGGCTGCTGAATTTATATTGCTTATAAATGGGATTTCGAAGTGTGGGCTTGATGTCCCCCCATCGTGACAGGCGTTTTTTACTTGGGGCCAAACGCATGGAACTGGACGTGATTTGCAGATATATTTTCTGGATATAAAAACGCTGTGAGCCTTTGGATACCTACTACCTGCTTTTAAAAATGGATGTTACGGTGTCTGAACTGATGGAAAACTTCTTGGATTCCCCTCTGGTTGCATGGGTAAGTTTCGACTTTCGGCAACATTATTGCGGATGCATCCATACAATATATAGGATTTAATAAATCCGTGTCTTAGTGTTATTCTTGTCCGACAGTGTAATATCAGCTGTCCTTAGTGTATGGACTGCCTGGCTTGGCACATGAGAAAAGCGAAATTTTATTTTTAACGCCCTGTAATTAGCTGTTATCTTATGATGACAGCTATGTAGTTTTATATCTGAAATATAAGTATTATTTATTGTCTTTTCGGCCACCTACTCCGCCGTATCACATTCCTTTCTGAAAATCAGCTACTGACATTAACTCCCCGCAGACATTAAACTCTGAATATTCCCCAGCGAGATCGAGGCACATCGCAGATACGCAGCTGCCGTTATTATGCTGTATTCAGACTTAACTTTTCGTCTTTAAATAATTTGTATAATAACGATCCACCACAATAATCACCAGGTCGTTATAACTGTTCCTTTGTTTTCTCTTATTGTCCGACCCAAGGCAAATATGGCCATTTGTAGCATGCAGCCAAAATGTGAAACAGGAAGGGTTATTTTTAAAATATTAACCCCTTGTCTGAGCAAACAGGATCTGTTTGCTTTGGGTTAATGTCTGATTGGTATATAGGAGCCATATCTGGCAGTAGTGAAGATATGGGTTGGGTCTTTTATTTGGCATCAATTAGCCCATGACCTGTTTCAAGGAAGTTGTATGACACAGTCAAGCCAGATATATTCATTCTTTTACTGTGCAGTAGTACAAGGTTTGTACCTACCATTAAAGTAGGGCATGTCTGTCCATACTTCCCTCTGTTTGTGGCTGGAAAAGTCATCTTTCTTTATTGCTCATCATACACATGGATGATAAATATATAGCATTGATGATTTGCTGGTAGGCTGTAAAAACCAAGATGTTGTTGTTATATGACAAAGGGAAAACTTTGTTGAAACGTTTGCTCAGCTTTTTGCCAGAGAAGGGACTTGCCATTGTATCCTGCTTCTTAAATAATAAAAAAATGAATGTCATGCTCATGCTGATGTGATATTATAAATGTATCATGATAGTGAAGCAATCAACCATTACTGCAATGTGGGTGGTATGGTGGCCTGCCTCACAAACCCCAGGGCATGGGTTCGAATTTCACCTCTGATCTGTATATTTGTGTGTCCTCACCATGTCTTGTGGGTTTTGACACACAGCTATGTTAAATGATTGTGTGTGTGTGTGTGTGCGTATATATGTGAGTGAGAGAGAGAGAGAGAGAGAGAGAGAGACAGTGATGGACCCATAGGAATGCAGTGGAAAGCATTATTCTCTGAAATAAATGGTTGGCCAGTCCTGAATGCAGCAGCTGTTGGCCGTAACTGAAAGCTCCACCTCTTGTGTCTTTAGGTGAAGACTTTCGGAGCGCTTGGTGCTGGCTCTGAAGATAAGCTCACGATGTTCATGGACCTGGTGGATGGGGCATTTCTGCACAAGATAATGACTGACATGTAAGATACATCGTCAATATTTTATTGACTGAGAATCAAGCTCCATTTGTCTACTTAATTTGACTTTGATTTTGCATTTGAATTTTTTTTTCCTTCGTTAACCAGTCCTTAGATATCTACATACAACTGCGAAACTAATCTATGCTAACTGAATTGCACTGTGTTTAGTGATCGAAGTGAATTTTCTGTAATTTTTACTGTTAGTAAAAATACTTTTTACTTGAAGTTACGTGTGTATTTGATATTTTGTTGGCTTCTTGAGTTTCATGAGTTTATTAACTGTAATATGGCACCTTTCACAAACCCAAGGCATGCTTTACAAGAAAGAGGAGAAAAGTGGCATCTTATTCCGGAGTACATCCGCAGAGCCTTATTTGAAGTGTCTTTTATTTACATGCTTGTGACCTCAATCCTACCTCACTGGGTTTTATTGTTATTTAGCTGAACGGAGGGTGTATCTCAATGCACACTGTCTAGACACTTGCATAGAGATGCATGTATGTTTGCCTGTACACACAAACACGTCACCTCATGTCTTAGCCTTGTACTTCCTTTTGATGTGAGAGTGAAGTAGCTGAGATTAGTGGTTATTCAGTGTGTGGTTTATCTTGAGGACCATGTGCCCATGATGCACGTTCCCTGTACCACTGAGCAAGTAGCTTAATTCAAAGCTAGTGGTGAAAATATGTCTGTCAGCCACGTGTAAATCAGATAGTGCTCAGTGCCTGAAAGATCATGGGTTTGAATCCCTTGGCCAAGTGCCTGAAAGATCATGGGTTTGAATCTCTTGGCCAAGTGCCTGAAAGATCATGGGTTTGAATCCCTTGTCTAAGACAGTAGCCATATCACTGTGGAGTTCTTGAGCAAGACCGTTAACCCTGACCATTCCAGGATGTTGGCTGACCCTGTACTATAAAACCCTATCTCACCTGTGTCTGTCTATGTCTCTCACAAAGAGTGAGAGGGGTTATAGAAAAACTACCCTATTACCCTTGAGGTTGAATAAAGTATCTATATTCTGTTATGTTATTTGGTTCACATTGTATTAAAATATTTTAAATAATTTGTCAGTATCAATCTACATTAACTCTGTTCATGTAAAATAGTTTCAGCAATACCAACTATTAACTATATATAATTGTTTGACAGGCAAGCCAAAATTGGAGTCACATGACAGTCAGGATTATCTTTTACATTTGTTCACTCACTGTTTTACTGATGAATAAACTGGAAAAAATACTTTGAATTAACTGTTTTTATATTCACTTCTTTTGATTCTGGCATCCTAAAATTCAGGCATCTTAAATAAATTACTTAAATGGAACAATTCTTCCCAGAAGTCAAACCATAAAAATGACTATACTACCCACTGTCAATATGATACCAGCTTCATTTTGGGGATTAATATAATAACATAAAATGATGGCTCCATTGTCAAATTAAATAAGTCTTCAAATGACAATAATAAGATATCGAAGCTATATTTTCTTGTCTTGACTTTCATTAAAAAAAATTTTTTTAAATGATGTATTATTCAGTAGGCACTGTTGCCAGTAATAGATCTACACATGCATTCTGTGCTTAACTGCTGGAATCACTTCAGCCTAAAACAGGGGTGGCCAATCTTACCCGCAAAGGGCCGCTGTGGATGCAGGTTTTTGCGATAACCTTTAGTTCGGCTGCTCAAACCCAGGATTGAGGACGCTTCAGCCAATCAGTCCTGTAATTAGTGATCTTATTAGGGAGCTGCAGCAAAAACCTGCATACACACCGGCCCTTTCTGGAAAAGACTGGCCAGCCCTGTCCTAAAAGAATAGTTGACTGCAGAATATATATGTATGTATTATATATATATACACTGTGTATATGTATATATATATATATACACTGTATATATGTATCCTTAGCACTCTGGTTCTTAAAAAAAATTTTTTTTAAATCCTCGTGTCTCAGTTACAGAAGTTTTCCAACATAGTGATATATTTTTGTTCTGTCTCATTATGGTCTGCAGAGATTTAAATGTAAGTTTAACAATCTCCTACATTCTATATTGGGAATCAACATGTCAGTACGTATAGATTCTCTATTGAATTTTGGCTTATGTATTCTACTTAAGAGATCAAATTAAATCAGACTGATTGAATCAATGCTACTGATGCTAGAATCACCTGAAAGAGAATTCCGTCGAATACACAGAATTTGACCTTTCCAGGGTTGCCATGTGTGTTCAGAGAAGCCCATCTGCCTGTTACTGTTTTACTGAGCTGTTGTTTTAGCACTTGTGGTCTTTCCATTAGCTTTAATGAGTCTTCTGACCTCTCTCATTGACAAGGTGTTTTTGCCCACAAAAATGCCGTTAAATGGATTTTTTTTGTCTCGCCACACCATTCTCTGTTAACGCTAGACACTGTCTGAGATGCTGGTACCGACGTGTTTGCTGCTAACACTCCGACAACATTCAAAATCGCCCAGATCAGGCATCTTAGCTGTTTTAATGCTTAGCCAAACTGTAACTGAATCTCTTGACCCCGTCTGCATGCTGCATGTATTCAGTTGCACCTATATGATTCACATTTTGGAGGATGAGGCTGTTTTTGTTAAGGAGGAGGTAACACCTAACTGGCTGATGAGTGTTATGGAGGGTAACAAATCCGTGTATCATTCGTTCATCCGTTTTCCAATATGAAACCAAAACAAAACAAAAAAAAGCCTTATGTTTTCACATTTCAACATTAACAGACACTGTTTTTCATGCTAATGGTTTAATGAAATCTTAATTTTGTTCTTTTGAGTGTTGTTTACTTGCGTACCCTTGCAACCCG
>JAOYFF010000027.1:11750809-11771776 GCA_025773925.1 Cryptomyrus ogoouensis
TGTGTGTGTGTGTGTGTGTGTGTGTGTGTGCATGCGTGTTTGGAAACAGGGGACCTGTGGTTCCCAGATGTGTTCGGTCTTGTCTGCTTGATGCTGCGCCGGTTTCTGGGTGTTTAATCGCAGCCTTGGACATTTCTCTTTAGGTTATTTGTGGCTGTGGGTGGAGCGGCTTGTGCAGTGATGGAGTTTGGCCTCCCTTTCTCTGAACATTCCCCTTGCAAATGAAAGGGTGTCAGTCCTTGTCAAGCTTTCCTGTCTCCCTGTGTGCTAATCTAGTGTCTTTTACCGTCATTTGTTCTGCTGTGTCTGTCTCTGAGAGTCTGTGTATGAGAACGAAGCGCTAATGCTACAGCTGGTCTCTTCCTGGGTTTAAAAACATGCTGTGACCATACTGGTCCAGAAGCCGCCGTCCGCTACAGTCCGCCTCACCGGCATCGTTCCCGTCCTTCTGTTTCAGGAGAATCTGCAGCAGCTTATTGTCATGAAGCTGCCCAACGTGCTGGTCATCAGCAAGGACCCCCTGTCAGGTAGACCTGCCAACCTTATTTATGTTCAGCTGCAGGAAACAGTGGAAGGATATAATTGTGCTGCAGGGTCAGTGTGTGACGTACATACAAAGCAGGCTGCACACCTGGGGTGATACCATGTGACAGGGGCAGCAATGCGATAAGTGCATAAATTGGTGCCTCTGTACAATAAGGCTACCTGTATAAAGAGTTTATGAATGGTTTATAATCTGGTTATTAATTAAGTTGTAACACTGTAAATTATTAACAGGCTATTTTAAACAAGTTATAACACCATTTTCTTTTTATTAATGAGTTACTACCATTTACAAGTGGGAAATGGGAGCCTTATTGTACAGTGGTACCAATAAATTAGATACACAAAAAACAGTAGTCAGTCCATCCATCCATCCATCATGTAACTGATTATACTGGTAAGGATCACAACTAACAAGTCTTGTATAAAGAGTTACAGAGGACTCAACTGATAGGCCGAAACAAAAGATCTTGGTCTGGATTTTTACTTTCTGAATCTGAACTACCCCCCTCTGGTAGAGCAATATAAAAATAAATATGTTGTAACATATCTATAGTTACGTTTAATCATGGGGTGCAAATGACATTGACAGTGGAATCTAAAAATAAATATAAATATGTAGCAGTATATATGAAAACGTGTATATATATTCCTATATATATCTACACATGCGTATGGGGTGCAGTAAAGGGGCTGGAGGGGTTCAAATTATGTTTACCAAGCTATGAAGGAGGTAACGGGGGTAGCAGAGCCCTGGGGAACCTGATGGCCTGAAGGAAGAAGTTGATCCAGATGCTGTAGTACCTTTTTCCCAGCTGGCGGGGGCAGGGAGCCGGTGGCAGGGGTGGGAGGGGTCATCCAGGGGGAGGGAGGCCGCGTGAGCGACTGCGACAGGGCAGTGACACAGCTGGGATGGCGCTTGAGAAGGATGGTGAGCGGTTGAGGCCTTCTGTGAAGTGCACACCAGCAGATTCGGATAATTAAAGTCGGTCATCAAAGGAATGTGTTTAACCAGCTTGTTTATGTTAACGGACAGTGGTCACCAAGATGGCGATCAATTACTGATTTATTGTTTAGTCACTTTCTCTTCCGATTGAGCCCTCTGAGCGTCTGGAGCTTGGGAATGTGCTGAGGAAGGATGCGTGTCTCGTCACCTCTTACTGGGGGCAGGAAGAGGGAGAGGCAGGAAACACTTAGCTGTAGCAAATATTGCTGATTCTACAGTCTGGAGCCAGTGCAGTCGAAGGCTGCGATCGTCCTCGTCTGCGGCGCCTTCTTGTGGTGGCTCCCGAGCAGCTTTGCTTGCATCTGCATCATCATATGGATGCAACCAACCCCAGGGTCTCTCAAGGGTGAAAACATGAGTATGCCACACGCCTCACCTGATCTACAGAAGGTGAGGCATAACTGCCCACACGCACAAGACAGAAACAAAACGTAAATGAAGTTGTGTCAGTGAAAACAAAAGGCCGAGCTTTTTCATTCCTGCTTGAAGGATATAGCTGCTTCACGCGAACATTTGTCTGGATGAAGTGTTTTTAATCCAGGCTCACTCTCTCCCATTTTAAGTCTACAAGATTGTCGAGAGTCCAGCTGAATCTCAGACCGGCTCTTTTCCAACTGTACTGTCGGTATATTGAAGTCCCCGGGAAGCCTGACCCACGGGGCACGTCGTCCCCTTTGTGTTCAGTAGCATGCTTCCATTCGTATCGCATGGCGTTTGGGATGCAGCCAACATTTTTGCTTTGCATGTTCCTTCCTGTCAGTATGAGGGAATTACATTTATCAGAATCACGCAGTTGACTTTTTCTTACCCTGAGCGATCCTGATGATCTAAGATTTGAGATGAATAAAAACATTTTTCCCCCCCTCTGAACTTCACTAATAATAGCTGCGGCGAGAATGTTGGTATGTAAATTGATCCCAGCTTTCCGTATAGGTTAGCTGGTGTTTTGTCTAATGCGGTGAGTATGTGTAGACACCCTTATGACGCTCGCATTCCGTTCAGGGTGGTCACATTGAGTTCTGTAGCCATATCGTAATGCAGACCAGCAAGGCGTTATGTGGCTGCGAATAGTCATTTGGGATTAGTTGGTGTGCAGGGGCAGGCTTGTTATGTCTGGGGCCCAATCGAAAAGTCACTTCAGGGCCCTCTGCTCCTGTAGTGTAGTGACTGTTTGTGGCCAACAGGGGACCCCGCAAACCTTGGGGGCCCAACACAAATACATGGTTTGAATGGTGGTAAACGCCACCTCTGCTGTCACCCCTTCTGGTTTTGGGCTCCTCTTGTTTTCTGATAGCTGCCCCCCCCCTTAAATTCTGCATTTTCCTGTTTTGTCCGACAGCGAAAAGCATGGAAGAAATGAAGAGGCTGCTTCTGTTAATGCTGGGCTGTGCTGTACAGGTAACCCCCACCCCCCCGCTGCACCACCTCCGCTGCATCGTCAGTGCAAACTGCTTCCTGTCTTCAGGTGGAGACCAAACGGAAGGCTTCTCCTTCCAGCACTGAAAACGTTTCACCTTCTTGTTCCGAGTTTGGGTTACCTGAGTGAATAATAACGGAGGCTAAATAGAATACAGTGTCTTTGTCATTGTACATGTACACGCAGTCCTCAGGCTATGAACGTGATCTGTTCCCTGAGTGTGTATTTAGGTCGAGTTTGTAGGTAAGTCGCAACAAAAATGATACATAATAATGATAATAATAATGATAATAATAATAGTAACTGCATAAGGTACTGTACTGTACCTTGAGCCAATGGACTGCTGAAGCCACGCAATGTTTTCAGAAGCGTCACAAAGTAGAGTCCCTTCATTATAACAAACCGTTGTATTTAATTAAAATTTTTAATATAATAGGCTTAACAGCAGTCTATTCGTATATGACCTTAAGTCGGACGTTCTTAACCTGGGGACTGCCTATATAACGAAAAAATCTGTGCTTTTTCTATCAGTGCTACTTGTTATAAGACAAACAAAACAACCCGTACATTATAGATATGCAGCATGTAGCTGAACAGTGATCTAATGTGGACCTTGTTGTCCCACTTATAATCGACCGTCTGTCCCCATGACACTTCTATCACACAACAAGTTCATCTCATACAAACACACTTCTGGTGTGTCTTCAGTCTCAAACCAGCAACACGACGAACTCCGATCCATTGCATGTAAAACACTAATTCATCTCAGAAATGCATTTATGTCATGGTGTCTGGTTCCCTTGCGTGAGCTTTTGTACACTTTGTCCTTCCCCTTATTCTCTGCCCCTTCTGGGGGCAGTTAGCGGTACCCGTTTTTCCTGTTTCTGCAACGGCTGGAGCACGGAGAGTCTTTGCCTTAGAGCACGTGGAGAGAGGGAACCGATCATAAGCGCAAGCCGGGGCAGAGACTGTCAGACCTGTCGCTTGAAATGGTGCCCAAAGACATTTGCATCACTTTTACATAATGCCTGAACAATGGCCTGTGTTCGAATATCCGCCCTGGGGTTATCCAGCGAAAAGAAAACGAGATTATATCATAGATGGTTATTCCAGGAGACTGATAAATTTGACGACGACTGTTCAGACATTGAAGTGTATGAAGAAAGGGTCTCCCTTGAAAACTTGCTTAGCTGTGCTGATAGGAATGGATGATGTAAACAACGTCACACGTCGTAGCTTCTCTGTACCCTGGTGAAGACATCTTCATTCAAACAGGTTCTCTGTTTTGTGTCAGTACTCATCTACCCATTAAATGACTCCAGGTCCTTGGATGAAAAGTAATTGCTAAGGTGAATCGATTCCTTGTTTCCAGTGTGAACAAAAAGAGGAGTTTATCGAGAAGATCAAGTCGCTGGAGATCGAAACACAGGCTGCCATCGTCACACACATACAGGAGGTGCGGCCATGAGTATCACCGCATGTTAGTGTCTTTCTGGGAGCATATGAATGAGGATATTGTGTGACTGTTTGCAGAGTGACAAATCATGGTTTCAGGGTCTCTGTGTACTGGCCCCATTGCATTAATCCCTGAGAAGAATGTCTTAACTTTCATACCATTTTGAACCTGTCATTGTATACAAAGAAACAATGTTGAGCGTGGGATTAGGGCTGGGCATCGGTTATCGATGACGCCACCGAACCGATTCCCTCTCTCTCGGAAAGGTGACCCACAACCAGGAGAATGTGCTGGACATGCAGTGGATGGAACTGGCGGAGCTTCCGGCCCTGGAGCTGGACGCGCTGTCCCGGGGCATGGCGTCTCACCTGCGCAAGCTCATCGACGAGCGGGACGATTTCGCGGAGGTGACCCCCTGCCTGGGCATAGTGACCTCAAAGTGGAGTCTCCCCCCCCCCCCAAAGTGTTCAGACTGCCTTATGTGACACATGAACCAGAGGCACCCCACTAATCTCTATCAGCAGGGCTGGCCCAAGGCGTTAGGTACCTAAGCGGCCACCAGGGGGCCTGCCTGCCTGATCAGGAAAGGCTTAACTGGGCCCTGGCTTTCGGTTAATCTAGCTGGTGGTTTAAACAGACCACACTAGCTTTAGCGTGAAATATAGTTAACACCAATTTTCAATTACCTCTGCTCTCGATACTTAATTGCTGGTAGTCATCTGGACTTTCAGGACTAAACTGCACGTGTTTAGCTTACAGTACATTCATTAAAGTGTCGTTTCCACACAAAATCAATGAGCTCATGCAGCTCATCAAATTGACAAGCATATAGGATTGAGGCCGCAGATGTTGCAGATGTCAGGGACAGACGTTGCTGTTGACTGAGCCGCTCTTGTGCTCCTCGCTACTGTGCCACTCGGCGGCTCGTCTCAGACCTGCCCGGTCATGCGCTGCCTCTCCCCAGGTGATCGTGGAGCTGACCCAGGAGAGGGACTACCTACAGTCCCAGCAGATATCCGTCGGCTTCCGGAACTCGAACCCGGAGCATCCGCCGGTGCCGCTCAGCAAGGAGGACAGGCAGCACCTGGCCGTGGAGCTGGCGGACAGCAAGGCCCGGCTGCGGCGTTCCCGGCAGGAGCTGTGAGTGCCGGCGGGTTATCGGGCACTGGAAAACATTCTCCGCTGGTTCATGGTGCTTAAATCCGTGCTATATGGTGCTCATATGATTCATACATATGCAGGCATGCACCCCCACTACATGTCTTGCATGTAGTGGGGGTGGTGTGAGGCTTAGCGGGTTAGGAGGCGGGGCCTATGATCAGAGATTGCAAGTTCGAATCCCAGGCTTAGTCGAGTCATGGCGCTGTTGGGCACCTGAGCAAGACCCTGAGCCCCTAATTGCTCCAGGGACCGGCTGACCCTGATTTTTCTATGTATGTGGCTTTGGATAAAAGCTTCTGATGAACTACATGTACATTGTATTTATTTTTCATGGGAAGCAACTATTTGTGACAACATATTGATAGTCGTCTCTCTTAATGGAAAGCATCTGTGAAATCGGAACGTAATTTCCATCATTTTCCGGCTGAGTTCCGTACATGCAGGCTGGATGGGATTAATATTAAACAGTGTGCCAGCTGTGTGTGGCGTGTTGCCGGGAGACAGTGTCTCCTGGCGCCGGCTGTCACATGTGGCCCTTTGTCTGGCCTGCCCAGGTGACAGCCTGTAATGGCACATTGACTGGCGTCCCCTGACCGAAGGACCCGCAGGGGGAGAGCTAGTGAAGAAGCACCTGCGAGGGAGGCCTGGGCTCGAACCCGCTCCTGCATTTCCATAGCAGCAAATTGGGGGCAGATGGGGCGTAGCTGCCCCCCACCCCACATGCCCCCTGCGTCTGTCTCGTTAGTGCGATGAAGGGTGACCCACCGAGTGAAACGTCTGCTGTCCCGACTGCAGGGAGGAAAAGACGGAGCAGCTGATTGACGCCAAGAGCGAGATCGAGAGGCTGGACATGGAGATCCAAAAACTCAAGCAAGAGGTTAGTTTAGGTAGAAATGTGGTGGGGGTGGGTTGGGGTGGGTGGGCAGCAGTCACATAAGCAATAAAATGCACCCTACAGTCACATGATTCCCAGGAAGGCAGAAGCTTCTTGGACGTCTTGTTGTCATGATAGAGGTGTCAGAAAGCCTTGACCATTACAGCCTCTCCCCAGGTTACGATGGGGGTTACGTTCTAATAAACCTATCGTAAGACGAAAATATCATAAGGTGAAAATGCATTTTAATACAGTATCTACGCTAAGAAACATCATAGCCTAACCTAGAGCATACCTTAAACATGCTTAGAACACTTAAATTAGCTTACAGTTGGGCAAAATCATTAACACAAAGCCTAATTTATGATGGAGTGTTGAATATGTCATGTAATTAATTGAATAATGTACTTTACCCATCGTAAAGTTGAAATATCGTAAGACAGACCATCGTAACCCAGGGAGCGTCTGTACTCTGTTAGCATTAGCATTGGCGTTAGATGTGTTTTTGAGTTTTATTTCACATGAAACGTCACCGATGCCTCCCGCGGGCAGAACACACAGCTGGTGCTGGAGGCACGGTCCGCCCGGGTGTATCGGGACGAGCTGGACGCGCTGCGGGAGCGAGCGGCCCGTGTTGACCGGCTGGAGACTGAGCTGACCCGCTTCAAGGAGAAGCTGCACGACGTCCACTTCTACAAGACCCGTGTGGAGGTGAGACCGTCTCCACGGGCCCGGCATCCCAGTAGGCAGTGGGGCATGGTCTCAGCCAATCAGCCCGGATGCCAGATGTTATGTAACAAAACTCCAGTTCAGCGCTCTGCAGGCTGCACTGTCTGTGGTTTCAATAATCCATTAAGCTACTTGCAAGACTTAATTAATTGGCCCAGCAGGGTAGGATGCTGTGTCTGTGATTGGAAGGTTGCTGGTTCAAATCCCATGGTTGGCAGAGTGATGTCACTGTTGGCCCCTGAGCAAGGCCTGTAAACCTCAATTGCTCCTGGCCCCAATTTTTCAATTGGATAAAAGCATCTGTGAAATAAATGTAACATCCTGTGTAAAGTTGCAGGCTCTAGGTGTGTGATGTTAATGTGTCTTTCGTACCTAGAGGTCTGGCTGTTGCTCTAAGGCAGTGTTTCCCAATCCGGTCCTCGTGGACCCGCAGACAGTGGACCATCTGACAGGGAGCACAGAGGGAACAAAAACATGGACCGACTGTGGGTCCCCGAGGACCGGATTGGGAAACACTGCTTTATAATGTCGCCATGGTGTACCTGCAGGAACTGCGGGAGGACAACCTGACTCTGCTGGAGACCAAGGCCATGCTGGAGGAGCAGCTGGTGGGGGCCCGGGGCCGCTGTGACAGGCTTCACGAGCTGGAGAAGGAGAACCTGCATCTGCGCTCCAAGCTGCACGACGTGGAGATGGTGAGGGGCATGACCTCGCGCCTCCCAAACCACTGCCCCTCTCCCGGAGTCTCATTTGGTCTTGACATCTGAGCCCCCCCCCCCCCCACACCCATTCTCCTCACTCAGGACCGTGACGCGGACAAGAAGCGCATCGAGGAGCTGGTGGAGGAGAACATGGCACTGGAGATCTCGCAGAAGCAGAGCATGAACGAGTCGGCCCACCTGGGCTGGGAGCTGGAGCAGCTGGCCAAGAACAGCGAAGCCAGTGAAAGTCAGTGTCCAGCCACTGCACACCCTGCCAAGACGAGACGCTTCACTGACGCTTATAAGCTGTCAGTAAAGTTTTATGAATTGAATAGTAACTCTGATAAGCCTCTCTGTAACCCTCTCTGTCACATGAGTGGTGTACGGGACTCTCTATCTCTGATCAGAAGGTCACCAGTTCAGATCCCGGGTCAGCAGTGTAGTATCACCGTTGAGCAAGACCCTTAATCCCCCAAATGCTGTAGCAGCTGTCTGATCCTGCTTTTTCAATTGTATGCCGCTTTGGATAAAACTAGATAAAATATAAATGTTTTTGATTGAGAGAACTTACAGAAATACCATGCACACAGTAGTGATACATTTGTTTCGGGTCATACCTGCAAAGACATGACTGAACGTGAACCAGACAGGCACGGCAGTGTTCAGGCCTTGTTATAACTGGTTTGCCTGCGTATGCAGCTCCAGTCCAGGCTGTTTTCGGCATCTTTCAGTCAGCATTTGCGGCATTATTTTAACCCTTAAATCTCTGCCTTCAGTTTGTTGGCAGCCTAATTTGCTTTTCATTCCCTAATGGGAGTGAGTCAGCAGATGCCACCTCAGCGTCTTGTAGCCCTGATACATCAACAGAAATATAGCTTAGCGCAGTTAGGGTCAAACAGTAGCATCAGGTGAATTTTCAATACAGCTGCCTACTCTGATTTGGCCCTTAAAGGAGAAATAAACAAAACCTGTTTGCCCATAACTGGAGCCAAGAGCCAAGACGCATTCCACCAAACACAATATGGACAGATTGGTCATTAGCCAAGAATGAACCTTCAGCCTAGATATCTGAAGCAGCAATTTCAGTTTAGGTAAGCCAAGCCCAGCTAGTGAATGACTCAGCTCCGGTATATGAGTATAAAATACTCTGTAGTTGCATATTAAACACTGGATGTCTGGTGCTGTATGTACTATAGTAAGAATACTTCCTGGAGGATCAAAGCGAGGGTGTGACCGGCAGATATAAAGCTGATTGGACAGTAGGTAGCAATGCCAGACCAAAGTCCCAGCTGATTGGGTAGATGCACAGGTCCACATGCAGTACCAGTCAAACGTTTTCCACACCACTGGTTTTTATCACTTATAAACTTATTTCAAAAACTGCAGATTTTTTTTTTGTTCCTGTTAATCACTGGAAAGTTGAGTGAACAACTGTGAATGAAAATATGTCAAATAAAACAAGTTTCCTTTTAGAAGATGGAAGGAGTATGTAACAGTGCATGTCTGACATCCTATTAACTGTCTGTGTTATTAACCTGCACAGTCAAATTCTAGGCCGTCCTTTAACTTTAAATGCACCAGTTAACTGTTTCATCCCATGTAACAGAGCAGTATGTAATGTCCCTTGTAGAAAAGAATTTTCTCTGCTTTTATAACTGCTAGAGGAGGCTACTTTGATAAATCAAAGATGACATTTTCTTGCTAATAAAGGTATTCAAATGGCGAACATACTGTACATTTATTTAACAAAGAATATTGAGTGCATTCTTAGTAAATTGTCAATTAAATGTAGAAAATCTCAGGGTGTGCAAAAACTCTTGACTGGTATTGTAGAGACACAGACACTCGGAACGATTCTGTTTCCGCCAACAGCCCGCAAATCGTTCGTGCTCGAGCTGAATGAGTCCGTGTCCAGCCGTTTGCTGAAGCTGGAGAAGGAGAACCAGAGCCTCCAGAGCACCATCCAGGAGCTGCGGGAGGCCTCAGTGTCTCTGGAGGATGGCCGCCTGCGTGCCCAGGAACTGGAGAAGGAGAACCAGGGTCTCAGCAAGAAGGTACTGAGGCTTTCCGAAGAGAAGTCAGCAGAGTCATCAGTGGAACTCTTGCAAGTTCTTGAATATTCCAACGATGTTGTTTGTCGTGTGGTTTCTTATTCGCTTTGCATTTTCTTCAGCTGGAGAGGCTGCAGACGCTGCTGGACCAGGAGAAGCAGGCCACCAAAGATGTGGAGCAGTTAGGAGATGAGCTGCGCAAGGACAAGCAGAGGCTGCAGAAGACGCTGGAGACGGTGCAGGCTGACAGGGACAGACAGGTGCATGAGCACGGTCACGCTAACACGCCTTATCACAGTGGTGCTGAATGTACAGTACCAGTCAAAAGTCTGGACACACCTGCTATAAATGGTAGGTGTGTCCAGGCTATTGACCGATACTTGACACTTATGAATGGAAGGCTCTTGAGTCATTGTAGGTTATTTGGTGGCAAGAGGAATGTTTGGAGCTTATGATGGTTTTACTATTTAAATGCGCAATTAGTTAAATTTTTTTACAACAGAAGGTCACTCAAGTTAAATGGATGTGATGTCACAAATTAATGGCTGCATCTGTGTGCTTGTCGCCCGGTGAATGTTATATGGATGTTAAAGCCTGTGTCTGGGCAACAGATTTTGGAGCTGGAGCTGGAGAAGGAGCATCTGAGCCAGGCGGTGACCTCCCTCCGCAAGCGAGCCCAGGCCGACAGCGAGGCCCGTGTGCGGGAGGTGGAGAAAGAGAATCGCATCCTTCACCAGACCATCTCTGACACGGGCGGCAAACTCACCCGCCTGGAGGTGGAGAAGAGGCAGGCAGTGAAGGAGTTGGAGCAGCTTCGCGATCGGGCCGAACAGGCCACACACCTGGAGATGGAGGTGGCCCGTCTGGAGCGCAGCCGCGAGCAGCTGCAGAAGCAGGTGGCCGCCTTGCAGATCACCTGCGACAAGGCTGAGGCCCTGGGGCAGGAGAACGCCACGCTGGAGCAGGACAACCGCAGGCTGAAGAAGCTGGCCGATGCAGCCAGGAACTCGGCGCTGCGTCTAGAGGCGCTGGAGAAGGACCATCAGCAGCTGGCCGAGGAGAACCTGGACCTCCGGCGCAAGCTGGAGGCGCTGAAGGCGGCCGACGTAAAGCTGTCACAGGTCCAGCAGGAGAACGCGGAGCTGGAGCACGAGCGGGAGCAGCTGAGCCGCGATGTCGACGACCTCTGGGTCCTGGGGAAGAAGGCCGAGCGCCTGGAGCTCAGCTGCCAGAGCCTGAGCTTGGAGAAGCAGCGGCTGCAGAGGTCACTGGACGACAGCACTGCCAAGGCCCAGAGGCTGGAGAGGGAGCTGAGCGAGGCAGAGGTGGAGAGCCAACAGCTGCGTAGGGAACTGGAGGAGCTGCGAGCCGCTGGCAGGCGTCTGGAGGGCCTGGAGGCGGAGAGACGCCGGGCAGAGCAGGAGCTGGCGCAGGCGGAGAAGGAGCGCAAGCAGCTGGAGAAGGAGGCTCGGAGACTCCGGCAGCAGCTGGAGGTGAAGGAGGCTGCGCTGGACGAGAGCGGTCTGCGTCTGGCCAGCCTGGAGAAGGAGAGCAGCGCCCTGGACAGGGAGCTGAACCGTCTGAAGGAGACCGCCGGCAGGGTGAAGGAACTGGAGTGGGAGAACAAGGAGCTACAGAAACAGGCCACCATCGACAAGCGGACCCTGGCCACTCTTAGGGAGGTAGAGCATCAAAGGGCCGCAGGGGCAGCTGTGGGAGGGGCAGGTCATGCGACTGCAGGTCGTGTGACTAAAGGTGTGGCTGTGCTTACTTCAGGATCTGGTGAATGAGAAGCTGAAGGTCCAGCAGCAGTGGAATGAGCTGGAAGCCCTGAATCAGGAGCTAGAGAAGATCGGGCTGAACCGGGAGAAGCTCCTGCAGGAGGAGCACAGCTCCGAGGACAGGTATGGGCGTCACACGACAAGTCTAAATGCAGTTCACATGTAGATAGTTTAAAATGTAATCCTCCACACTTCCACCCAATCAGTAATGGTGCATTAATCTAATCTACCTGGGAGTGACCCCCCCATTTTCCCCCATTGGGACATCCCAGACAAATGGGACATTCCAAATGAGATGCCTAAACAGGAACAGTCTTTTAAAACCTCGCTCTTGTCATGCTGGCAGTGATTACTATTTTTTGTGGAAGGTTGCTAAAAGGTTTTGTTACTGATATAATCTGCCAAGTTGGGAGATGGCGAGAGTGCCCCTTAAGCCAGTACCACATGAATATTTTGGCGTGTTCAGACTAATTGTTAAACTTGCGTTGATTTTGCTGAAGAGGGTTTTCGTTATATATCTGTCTGGTCGCTTTCTGCACGCTGCCTGCCGGTGGTTATCTGGCAGTTGTGGGTGAGTTGATTCTAAGTTCCTGTCCAGTCGTATGCCGTTTGATGCTGTAGTATGTCCTTATTAAAGGCGTCATGCCAGCGTGTGTGTGTGTGTGTGGGGGGGGGGGGCTTTTCTGGCTCATTTCAGAGAACATTAAATTGTGAATTTAATTATGATTGCGCTGCTTTTCACTTTTCACTGATGGCTGCGGAGAATGCCGCACACCTATATGAACGCGGGAAATGGCTGAGAGCATCAGCTCTTAATGTCTGCTGCCAAGATGGGAGCGAGCCTTCAAACCAAACGGCAGGTCAGGCTTGCTTTTGGATTTCTCTAGAATCCTGAAGCATCTGTAAACCCAGTAGATGATAATGAGCTGAGAAAATAGCTGCAGTTTCTGTCGGCTACATCCTCAGGTTCCCGTCATAATTGCCATAATTCTCGCAATTGTCAGCCACTGGACGTGACTGGCAGATTAACATCACTGTTATATTCTGTGCAGCTGATGCAGATAAACAGAAAAAAAAGAATCTGTTCCCTGTATAAATGTGAATTACCAAGAAATATTGTGCCTAAAGTATTTGTTAAGTAAATAGCATGACTGTTTGTCTCGCTTTGGACGCTCAGTCTGTTTTGCCAACAAGGGCAATATCACTGCAGTATGGAAGAAAGATTTATCTAGAAAATCCAATGAGTTTGGAGTTAGAAATAAAGCAACTTCCCTATTCAGCTTTTTGTGGATTACAGCATGGTCATAGAATATTCAGAGACTTATTTCAGTTGTTGACATCACTGTGTCAAAAATTAGATTCAAGTCTTCACTGGAATGTATTTAAAAATAAACGGAAGAAAATAGCATTTTGTAAATATTTTGGTTGTTTCGGTATAATAAGTTACTGATGTAGGGTATAATTAGACTACGGATTCAGACTCTGATCCGTTTTAGAACATCCATGTGGAGAGCGGGAGTGTTCAGACCTTCAGCACAAGGTTTTTATCTCCGCATCACGCCATCATTAAAGTGGGCAGGCATATTGTGCGTAATTCGGGAATCTTACGAGCTGAGTTAGCGTTTTTATTGCAGCGGCTGCTCGCGTCTGGGAATGGATGATTACAGGGAGGGCCTGTTTTATACTGGTTTTCTCTTACATTTTGCTGGCATGGTCCCCCAGGTGGCACTCAAAAAACAGCTGAATTCGGCTCTCTCTCAACTCTTAATGGAAGTATTGATTTTTTTGTGATGTTTAATTTTATTGCCACTAACAGGTTCCCTTTACTTTAGCGAGAACTCGATATGAGGCAAGGCTGTCTTTCTAACAGCCTAGATAATATCTGAAGCACTCATGTCAGTTTGGGGCAACCAAGCCCAGCTAGTGAATGATTCAGCTCTTATATACAAGTATAAAATACTCAGTAGTTGTATATTAAACAACTGCTCTGTGGAGGTATATGTGCACATTCCTGGTGGATCACAGCATGGTTGTGGCCAGCCTGGCATTTTACATTCCTTCAAGCAGACTATGTCTTGTGCATTTAGTCTCCTTGTGACTTTGGTTCCCTCCATCCCACAGCAAATACAAGATCCTTGAGACGAAGATTGAGTCAACACTGAAGAAGACCTTGGAGATCCGTGAGGAGAAGATCCAGGCTCTGGAGTCGCGTCTGGAGGAGTCGGGAAACTTGAATCAGCAGCTACGCATGGAGCTTATGACTGTGAGTGAGAAGGTCCTGAACTCCAACCAGACCCCCCCCCCCCCACACGTGAGTGATGCTTGTGAGAGTTTTACTTACTCAAAAATGGAGTGAGGGCAGAACAGAAATCATTTTGGGTTCAGCCCTCAGAACATTTTCGTGTAAGTAAAACTCCCACGAGTGTGAAGGAAAAGACGATCATATAGTGTCTGTGAGTTATGTCACAAGTAAGGCTGAGGCCGGCAGGGAGGGACAGGAGATGGAGTTGAGGAGGGAAATCCCTGGAAGAGCACTGGGGAGGAAATGGGGAGGCCGGGGGGAGGCTGAGGAGGCAGGCTGGCTTTCGTCTCGAGCCACATGCGGCTCCGGGCTCGCTGGGGGTTCAGGCAGCAGGTGACAGTGATCTCTGTGAGGTTATCCTCCGCGCTGTCTATGGTCAGAGAGAAGCACAAGCTTCTCTGCGGTGACTGGCGTGCTGTTGGCAGGCCTCACGGGCAGTTCCACAGCCCTCCGTGGGGATATCACAGGTCCCGACTGGTGGACACTGGGGCTTGGCGGATCTCTGCGCTCTGGCATTCTGTCATTCACTTCCCGTTCTCCTCACACCAGGGGGCAGTGTTTCGCAATGTGGGTTTTTTCATGCGTTTCCTTCTCTCACGTGTCTGCTCTGTGTTCTGGCTGGCAGGTGAAGAGGAACCTGGAGGCCCTAAAGCAGAGGCAGGAGGAGGAGGAGGCCCACTCCCAGGCTGCAGACCGGGCGCAGGAGGGGCCCGGCCAGGAGAAATGGAGCACAGAGCAGAGGGAGGCCACAGCACAGCTTCTCAGACTCAAAGACAGACTCATCGACATTGAGAAGAATGTGAGTGCAGCATGAGAGCAAGAGCCCAGCAGGCTAGAACAGCGACTCTCAATCCATGGGTTGCGGCAAGTTCTGAAAGGGTCGCGAGGCAGAGTTGGAAATGTAGGCATTTTAACACAAGCAAGTTCCTATTCTGATCCACGATCAGATTTCCCAGCCCCAAACTTAGAATTAACCTGTGTAAACAGGTCTTGAATCTGCAAAAGCTTAGCAAAACTAGCGAACACTCAACTAGCGAACTGGTATTTTATTTATAGTGTTCTATATTTACATATAGTCTTCTCCTTTAGTAGGCATTTCTAACATTAATGAACATTATTGTCCTACAGACACTAGCTTCAGGAAAACTGAAGACCTATTATATAATAAGAGAGCTCTTTACGTGGGGGAGGTCAATTGTGGGTCGATGTACGGCCCAGTGGGTTAGGACACTGTGCTTGAGATTGGAAAGCCGCTGGTTCAGAGTTTTAGTTCTGTAGAGTGATTCCAACATTGGGTCCCTTAACCTCCAACTGGTTAAGGGACTGTCTGAGCCTGCCTTCTCAAAAAAAAACAAAACAAAACAAAAATATACATATAAAAGCAACTCCTAAAATAAATGGATGTGAATTTTATAGTAAAAAAAAAAATCAACGTTAGTTATAGTAATAAGTAATGAAAGCCATATGCAGAGGTGGAAATTTCAGGTCCAGAAAATAAAAATCCAGTCCATGATTTTGTTTCAACGAACCAGCTGAGCTCCAGAGTCAGAGAGGACTCAGCTGGTTGATTGAAACAAAATAACGGTCTGGATTCTTACTTTCTGGTTCTGAAATTTGCACCTCTGGCCCATACGTCATTTACAAAGATTATTGTAAGGTCTTATGCTGCATGAGGTAGAATGGAGTACAAATGAAGCACATGTCTCACTTAAAATCTGTATTCTTCCTTGTTTATGTAATAGTAGTGGAGCACTGCGATGTAAATGCGCAGCTTCACTGTGCATCTACTGTCTGCACATTACCCAGAATGCCACACTGCTGACAGAGAAGCAGCTGTTGAAGGAGCAGCTCCGGCAGCTGGACTCGCAGAACACGCAGCTGAACGCGCAGCTCCTGGGTCTGCAGAGGCAGTCGGCCTCGCAGCAAGAGCACAGCACGGCTCTGCATACGCAGATGGCTCAGCTGCAGGTCGGCCACCTCGCCCACTGGCACCTATTCTTCATTTTTAATTTTACCAGCTTATCCTTGGGGGGCAGAAATATAGTCCTTATCAGCTCTTGCCTTTCAGAATACACTTTTAATTAGCACCTGATTTACACCTGAAACGAGCTGCACCTTGTGGTTCGTTAGTCCTGAAGATACTGAGCCCAAGGGGTTTCCAACCCTGAACCTCAAGGGCCGAGTTCATCTGTCTTATAGCACTTAGTTCTGGTTGAGTGGAAAAAAAGTTGCTTCTGCAAGGATTAGAAGCCAGACAGGATCTGCCCTGTCAAGTTCCCTATCAAACATAAATTAAATACATAGTGTGCTCTTTTGACTGGGTTCTCCTGCTCTTTGCGCCAGGTGGAGAAATCCACACTGAGCTCCCAGAGCGCCTCCCTGCTGGCGCAGAACACGGCGCTGCAGGGCCAGGTGCGGACACTAGAGGGCGAGCTGGAGGCCCTGCAGCGGCAGAGGGAGGAGATGAGGACGGTCCATGAGGGCATCCTGCTGGACCACGAGCGCCTGCTGACCGTCCACGAGCATCAGGCCGCCGAATACGAGCAGCTCATTGGCCAGCACACAGCGCTGAAGAGCGCCCAGCGTGGTCTGGAGCAGCAACACCGCGGGCTGGAGAGCAAGTGGGCATCTGCCATATTCACGTCACATCTGAACACCGACACATGGATACATTATCTTTAGGGAAGAAAAGTGAAAGTCACACTACAAGAGACTGGGGTCCTGCTCCGAAGAAGGCAGCGGGATGTACGCTAGAGTGCATGAGGGCTGGTTTTACGCTGTAACTTTTACACCTTGGAGTTACACCTTTACAATAGGACAGTATTACTGTAGCATGGTATGCCACAGTATTTCGGTGCACGTTAGTTTTTTGGGTATACTGCAGTGTCTTCCCCAGCGGTCGTGGGGGGAAGGTCCCCGCAATAAAATTTGTGGTTCAGCGAATTTTCTCACCAAGATTTCAAAATTCCGATATAGCGCTACTTTCGAAAATACTGTCAAAATCCCATATGTAGTGGTCTACTCTCTGGACGGAATGAGGGTATGAATAATTAGATACCGGCCAGGCTTACTGCAAGTACATCATCTATGGAGAGCGGAGAATGATGGGCAGTATGGTTATTTTATTTATGCAGTTTCTTGTCTTATGTTTTTAATAAGAAAGTGTTTAATTAGTTAGGAATCGAGGAGATTGAATGAACAGTCAGCCCACTAAACAGCAGATTGCGTATGTGTGGCTGTACAGCTGGCAGCCACACGGGGGCAGCAGAGCAGCAGGGTAACACAGTCAGTGCAGTAAATAGTGTTCAGAGGCTTGCAGCTGCATTGAAGGAGAATCTAAAGCAGGACGATAGCTAGAGGGCAGAGTATCAAAGCATGGGAAGAAGAGTGATCCCATGTTCACCGTACAGCGTAACCTAACCTCTCTCTCATAAGGTTTGCTTTTGTGGCTTTTGTTGTCAAACATACAGTCCACACCCTTGTTTTTCTTCACTGCCACGGAAAGCTGGCTTCCTGCCCTGCATATAATGAGCCCTGGATAAATGATGAAAGCAATTAAGTGATAAGCAGTTGGCTTAGTGAGAGTAATATCAGCTTCCTGTGGTTGTCAGGTGGCTTGTAGGGCAAGGCGTGTGTTTCCGCCGTGCTTGGAAACGTGCAGATCATGCTGTTCTACTTACTTATTGGCATTGTGTGACCGCAGCGCCCCGCAGGCATGCGGCTGCCCCCACCCGCGGAGTCAGGATGCTGCTAGGGGTCGGGGTGTGACGGGCCACCCCCACCTGCCTCACGCCATGCGACTCGGTGACCCTGGACGTGGGAGGGGAGCAGGACAGTCTTTCCTGCGTCCCGCCCCCGGATTGGGTGAAATCCCACATTGCAGGCGGCATCCTGTCCACTAGGGGGGTCGCATTATGGGGCTGCCATGACCAGGGAGGCAGAGTGTGACATCAGCAGAACAAGGCAGTTTTTAGAGAGGGGAGCATCAGGTACAGCAGGGGTTCTAAACCGCTTCTAGCCGCAGAACCCACATTTTTCCTTGTCCGTTAAGTCACAGCCTAAATTTTTAAAATTTAAACCAAATTTATTTCACAAGTAATAGTAAATGCCTTCATGCACAGTTAAAAACAAAAAGCAAAAAGTCCAACATTATAAGAAAAAAAATTCGAAAATATTTTTGAACCACCGAATGGTCAGTGGATCGCGACCCACCAGTTTAGAAACGGAGCCATGCAGCGTCCTACTGAGCTTTTATTTAAGTGTGGTTTATATCGGTTATTTACACCCCCCACCTACCATGCTGACAGGTACGCCATGCTGATGTCTCAGAAGTCTGCCGTGGAGGAGCTGGAGACCACAGTGCAGAAAGAGAGGGACAAACTCGAGGGGGAGATCAAGAAGAACTCCCTCATCCTGGCGGAGAACCAGGGCCTGCGGGGGGAAGTAGACAGGTGAGCACATCTGGATAGACGTATGTAACGTGTGTCGGGGCCAAACAGATGCAGGGGAGGCAAAAGTGCATTTTCATGGCCAAGAACCTCGGAACGAGGATTGTTATGTTAGACGCTTTCCTACTGAAGTTCTCGCGGTCTCCGTATCTGTCAAAATTCCCATGTCAGTATACCGCTATAAAAACGACACAGTGCTCCTACGTTGAATCGCACAGATTGAATTTTCCAAGCCAGAAATACAGACGCAAGCGAGAAAAAAGGTATCCATTCATGCATTTAATGTTTCCACTTGCTCTGTGTTCGCTCCATCTCTTTTCCACGCACTTTTACATAACTTCCAGGCTGGAGCTTGTGCTGGAGGTCTGCCAATCAGCAAGCTTATTGCTGTAATACAACCCAGTAGTCTGTGGTCAAATGAATTGTACTTACTGTAGAGTAGGGACTAAAAACTGTTGTCACTGATATCATATTGGTTTTGTCTCCCTCTGCTGGTTACATGTTTCTATGATGCTGTATGGATGGAGTGATGGATACTTATACAGAGATGGAAATTTCAGGTTGAGAAAGTAAAAGTCCAGATCAACCAGTTAAGTATAGGGAGTCACGGTCACAGAGTACTCAACTGGTTGGTTGAAACAAAATCTTGGTCTGGATTTTTATTTTCTGGACCTGAACTGTCCACCTCTGTGCTTATTATTTATCTCTGCCCCTGTCACCTGCTGCAGGCTGCTGCAGGCGCACGAGCAGCTGGGAAAGGATTATGATGGGCTTCAGCTGCAGTCTAAGGATCTGAAAACGTCACTGAATAATGCACAGCTGGAGCTGAACCGGTGGCAGGCCAGATATGACCAGCTTAAAGAGAAACACCAGCACCTGGACATCTCCCACACCAAGCTGGGCAACCACTGTGAGGTGTGAGCCTGCGTGTTCATTACGGATTCTACCTCCTTGGACTTACCTCCCAGGAAGTAAAATCGGGCCAAGTTCCTGTGGCAGGAATGTGACAGAAATTCTTGATTCTTGAAAAAAAGGGCCTGTGGTGGAAAAAGGGCCTGTTGTCACTGACGTCATATTGGTTTTGTCTCCATCTGCTGGTCACATCGCTTAAACATCCCCGTGTGGTTATCATTGATATCAATTACACTGCAGTTTAAGGAAGAAGTGGCACTTAAATTGATAGCCCTCTGCTTTAACCTTGGCCTCTAGCTGCTGACTCGTCTGAAGGGTAACCTCGAGGAGGAGAACCACTACCTGCTGAGTCAGATCCAGATGCTGAGTCAGCAGAACCAGACTTTGTTGGAGCGGACCATGGAGAGCAAGGAGATGTACCACGAGGAACAGAAGCAGTATATGTGAGTGTGCATACGTGTGCTCCGTCACGTAGTGGATACAACTTGATATCTGAATGATCCTTTATTGGCCATTTGCAGCTACATTGAAATGCTTCTTTTCGCATCTTCCTGTCTTGCCCTCCTTTGAGACATACACATACATATATACACAGTTTAAAGCAAAGCTTGGGGTCTAAGCGCAGGATCTGGCATTTATCTGGTACCCCTGGAGCTTTTTGGGTGGTTAAGGGTCTCGATCGTGGGCATGTGACAATTCTGCCAGGGACGGAATTCGAACTGGTGACCAGTGTTGGGGTAGTTACTCACAAAAGTAATCCATTACAGACAATTTCAGGTCCCGAAAGTACAGAACCAGACCAAGGTTTTGTTTCAACCGACCAGTTGAGCATAAAGAGTCAGTCACAGAGTACTCAACTGGTTGGTTGACACAAAACCTTGGTCTGGATCTGAACTTTCGGGACCTGTAATGGATTCCTTTTGTGAGTAACTGCCCCATCACTGCTGGTGACCTTCTGATCAGAGGCACAAAGGCTTAACCCACAGATCCACCCTGCAGTTCCATGTTTGGTTTGTAATATATTCTTACTGTCTTTCAGTGACAAGTTAAATTCACTCAGGCACCAGAAGGAGAAACTGGAAGAGAAGATTATGGATCAGTACAAATTTTACGACCCCACGCCCAAGAAGTATGAGGGCTTCTGTTCACCTGTATTTGCCACCGTGTTTTGTGTCTGGACAGAATTTACACGGATCTCTGTCGCAATTCCAGGCGGAACCAGTGGGTCGGCGCCAAAGCTCTGGCAAAACTGATCAAACCGAAGAAGGAGAGTGGGCGTGAGCGGCTCCGCAGTGCCCCCGACCTGCCGCTCCCCGCTCCCCCTCCCCACGACCACTCTGACGGGCTGCCCCCTCTGCCACCACCCCCCCTGCCCCCGCGGCAGTCTCGCCGTAGTCTGGATGGCGCGGCACCCCACTCGGGTGGGGACAAGAGCAGCCGCTCGCCCAGCCTGACGCCTACGCACACTAACAGAGGTATGGTGACACCATGCCCCTGTTAAATACTGCCCCCTTCAGGTTGCCCTCCTTAATATATAATAAAAGACCTACTGGGTGTGAAACCCAGTCAAGAAAGTGGTTGAATGT
>JAOYFF010000027.1:11778640-11801158 GCA_025773925.1 Cryptomyrus ogoouensis
ATAAAGACAAATAAATAAAGTAGACCTCCGCAGAGGGGGGGTGGTGGAGGGAGTAAAAAAAAAAAAAAAAAAAAAAGATATAGTAGTAGACTTATTCGGAGATTTATCAATTTTGCACATCTGGACGTGGAATTTAATTACAGTCTTTCCTTTAAAAATGTTCAGGCTCCTTCAAATTGCCATTCCATTGGTTTTCTATGGGGTTGAAGTCTGGGCTCTGATTGGGCCGTTCCAAGACTTTGATCTTCCTTTTTGGGAGTCCTCCCTTGCTTGACCTGCATGTGTGCTTCTGGTGGTTACTTTGCTGGAACATACAGCTCCACTTCATCTTCACATTTCTGACAAAGGCCGAAATATCTTGATATTTGAAGCTAGCCATTATCCCGTCTGTCATGACTACGGTCCCTGCCCCAGCTGAAGAAAAACGACTCCAGTGCAAGCCTCCACCACGTTTCACAGTCGGTAAGGTGCCCTTTGGGTGAGGAGCAGTGTCCATTCTGCACCAAACTTATCTCCTAGAGGTCAAGGGCAAAAAGTTCAGCCTTTATGTCATTGAAGACTCATAGTTCACATGGTATATTTTTTATATTTAGATGAGCTTAGATGGGAGGGGAAGGGGGTATTGATCTTGTCAACATATCTAAGGTGTCACATTTTCTCAGCTTAATGCTGATCATCTTCAGAGTGCTCCATGGTGCATCCAGTGCCTATGATATTCTTTTAAACTCCTCTTCTGATTGGTACTTTACAGCAATAAGGTCCCTGTCGATCAGTGATTCTCAACCCATGGGTTGCGACCCAAATTAGGAAGCATGTCACTGCTGATAGCATGTAACTTAGAAGCTCTTGCTGTGGGCAGTATGCTGCAATATTTGTCGTACAGAGATGCCAGGCTAACACACCATTGCTGTAATTGTATTTCGTGTCCTTTTATTTTGGCATAGGCCAGGAGGGCTGAAAATGTACACGATCATCTTTTGAAATTATATAACAGTTCCTGCAATGGAAAGCTCCTTAGTGTTACCCGATCCCTTTGAGAAAGTATGTGCAACCATCGAATAATTTAATCATGACGGTCATTACATCGCTGAAGTATTTTTACCATCGTTATCTGTGAGAATTCAGTGACAGGCATGAGGTCTGCAGTTTGGCCAGATCGGCTGATTGAAAAGGCTATTGTCAATTATTTAAACATTTGCTTGTATTTTTTTAAATTTTACAGCAGAAGTGCATAGTTGAAATAGGGGGTGGGGATGTTTAATTGCCTTGTTTATTCTTCCCCAAAGCGGGCTGGAGTGTTTATTTAAAGGCCATTTAGTTAATTAGATTGTTCTGATATTTGTTGGACCGCTGGTGCTGTAAACTGATTTTCTTGAGCATGAATCTCATTAGTAGCCCTGAGAGCTGCGTGTGCGAGATGCTACACGGGTCTGAGGCACTTTTTCACCTTTCACTTCCTTTCTGAGTGACAGCTTTCAGCATTTTAAACACAAAATCAAGGAGAATGTCCTTCTCAATCAAAGCAAACACATCAGAGATAATGCTCTTTGTTGCGTTTGTTATAACCCTGTATGTTGACTTTATGAATTATGACCGTGGACAGACACTTTTTGGCAAACGGCTGCTGAGTTGCTGTGTTGTTGTGTTCCAGGTGCAGGGCTGCAGCCACGAGGACCTGGTGACTGAGTACTTTATCAAAGCCGGAGAGAGGTCTGGAACCGGCCAAGCGGCGCCCCTGAAAGACGGAGCGAAGGCCCCCACCAGTTACGTCAGCCCCACTGTGAAAGCTTCAGTCTCTGGCGAGAGTAGGGCTCCCAAGCCTGGACAGAGTGTCAAGCCCAGCATCCGTCAGCCAGAGAACCACATCCCACCCAACTTCCGGGCAGATGGTGGACCCCAGCGGTCTTCTAGCACCCGAGCTTCCAGTGGCAGTCTGCACCGGGCCTTCAGTCTAGCATCGTCCGACCTCCTGCACGCCAGTGGACCTGACAGTTACCAGCAGGAGAGCGACCCTCCCCAGCCAGGGGGTGACCCAGCCCAGGCAGATGTGGTGAGGAGGGCTGGGATCGTCTCCCGAGAGAGGCCTCTGTCCGCCCGGCTGGCTGGCCCCTTCAGTGATTCTAGTGTGGTGGACCATCACTCTCTGGATGCCCGCCGGCTGTCCCACGCCCCTCCCAAAGAGGAGCGCTCCCTGAGCCCCAGGCACCATTCCTCTTCTGCCTCATTGTCTGCCGGCCCAGCCCTGTCGGAGCGGCGCGGCCGCGGAGCAGCCAGGGCGCCCTCACGCCAGACCGCATCGCATCACCGTGGAGAGGTCGCCATGGTCACACCGGTGCGGGCGGTGATGGCCATGCAGCAGGAAGAGAGGGACGAACCCCGAGAGATCCGTCGGACAGAATCTCCTCTTGCGATGAAACAGGAGGGAGCTGGAGGCATCTCCAGCACGGAGGAACCCCCCAGGAACACCCCCGGCTCTCCTGATCCCAGCAGTGATGCACAGACCGTGTGGTATGAATACGGCTGCGTGTGAGCTGTTGAGCAGAACACCTCATGCGCATTTGCAGGAGAGACCTTTGGTCAAAACCTGTGTGTGTTTATCTGTGTCCAACACCCACGTGAACAATCATTTTGGTCTCCATCATTATTTATAAAGCATGTAAAAAAGTGATATTATCTACTGTAAATAATTGAATGAGATAAGTCAGTGGGAAATTGATCTTGTAAAACAGTATTTATTTTCATTTAAAAGGATCATGTAAGCTACATCAGACAGTACAGCACATAAGTCTGGTTTGCATATTGGTTTTTGCGATGTGATGCTGTTGTTTTGGCTCTAGTCTATCATGGACGTTATTGGCTCTTCATCTGCAACCTATACCAATCCTACAAGAAGTGACTTTTGGTTTACGAAAACATTGGTGGAAATTTCTGAGCCAGTTCAGACCACTAAATGGCAAATTATATAAACGAGTGTTACACATTGTACCAAGCATCCAGATTTTCATTCGACTCTGGTTCTTAAGTGTTAAGAATCTGGATTTTATGAACCTTTTACAGAACTACAGCTTATCTGGAAGTCACAGCTTCCACAGGTGACAAAGAATTTACTGTTTTTTTCATCGTTAGGCATACTCAAATGATCTCACGGTATGAAAACCTCTCTGTTCAGAGAGGATGACACTTGATCAAGTGAACCTTATCTGTGGATCAGCAGATAATTTCTTTTCTATCCATCCACCTTCCTACTGCTTATGCCGTGTAAACCTCAAATTCAGTAGTAAGTGACACTGTAGCTGGATCAGGCAAAATGATGGCCTGATAGTTTATGTGAAATGTTGGTGTGTAGTAATATCAGTTATTGAAGTGTAAGATGAGAGGAAGTTTCTCAGAATATATGTGTGTTATGTTAGACAGCCCTGGTTTGGAGTTTCAACTTTTCGTGCACAACACTGCTATTCATGTTCTATTCTGATTCAGAAAAACCAAAGTTTGGAAATGAAAAAAATACCCACTGCCAGCATAATTGCAGCGTAATTACAACCTCGAGCTGGTGTAGCAGAGGACAGTGTTTGTCCATCTTATTGACGACCTCGGGACCTGATTACTGGAAATGTCTCCCGCGCTCTGAAATGTTCTTTTCCTGTTTGCTGTGGGTTTTCTCTGTTCCCCGACCGATGAACTCTGCTCAGATTTCAAAGCTGCTTTTAGGGGCCGCGTGTGTAACTGACAGAGACACTGTGCCTTTTAAATCTCCACAGCCCACATCTTGGCAGGGAAAACTTTGCACCATATTCCCTGTGTTCAGGCCAATGATTGCTCTGCGTCTTTCGGATGTCCAGAGCTGAAATTGTGCACAGCAATATATTTTTTGTAAATACTATGCAGTGATTTAAATATATTTAAAGCGCTAAAGCATGGGTGGGGAACCTGTTCTATCGAAGGCGGGGTTTTTAGAATGACCTCTCAATCAGCCAATAATAAAGCATGGGTGGGGAACCTGTTCTATCGAAGGCGGGGTTTTTAGAATGACCTCTCAATCAGCCAATAATAAAGCATGGGTGGGGAACCTGTTCTATTGAGGGCGGGGTTTTTAGAATGACCTCTCAATCAGCCAATAATAAAGCAGTGCTTCTCCACTCAAGTCCTGGGCACCCAGTATTATTAGCTGATTGGCTGAATTTAGGAATTAATGTGGCAACAAGGTGTTTTTTAAAGCTGCATTGCAGTTAATAGGCTTGTAATTTAAAAGTACAGCCCACAGAACTGGACTTGTGTGTGTGTGTGTGTGTGTGTGTCTGTCTGTCTGTCTGTCTGTCTGTGTGTGTGTGTGTGTGTGTGTCTGTCTGTCTGTCTGTCTGTCTGTCTGTCTGTGTGTTCTTTGTTTTGTTCTTGTTGATTCAATACAATATTGCAGTGTTTATTGGTTATTGTGCATACCACAGTCTTTGCAACTAAATACTTTTCAGATGGTTACTGTTATTAAAAAAATACAGTATCATTTTCTTTATCTTGAGTAAAATGCACTGCATATATTTCAATATCATTCAAATGTGTGATGGTTTTACAGCTGTCCATGTGACAGACTTACATCACTGAGAATTTTTTATCCTGCTGATGTCACTGTCAGAACTTACCTTCAGAAGAAAGT
Organism: Cryptomyrus ogoouensis; assembly: GCA_025773925.1. Classification (NCBI taxonomy): domain Eukaryota; kingdom Metazoa; phylum Chordata; class Actinopteri; order Osteoglossiformes; family Mormyridae; genus Cryptomyrus; species Cryptomyrus ogoouensis. Next base: position 11,783,289 of record JAOYFF010000027.1, read on the forward strand.
TATGAATGATGGATCCGTTGCACTTGTTATACCAAAAGTGTAGAAGTATAGATGCTGTAAATTTTCCCAATTTTAGAAAATGTGTACTTTTAATACTAATTGTGTTATATATGTATTACAAATGGTGCAGGATTTTCAGTGGTCTTGTCTGTGCAGATCTGCTGTAAGAATTGTATAAAAGCGGTGAGGAAATTGAAATGTTTTTCTGACACTTAACGTCTAACACATCAAATGTCAGATCTCACTTGTCGTTGTTTCTCAACACCTGCTGCATCTGTGAATGATCCCAGCAAGAATATTTTTTTGTTAAACTGCAGCAAGATTTGTAATAAAGATTTGTTTGCATCTTGTGTGTTGTTGCACTGCATGTAAAGCAAATTTTAAAACTGCACACGAATAAAACTTAGATATTGGTGTGTAAAATAAAAGTAGTATGTTAGTTATGATATTAGCTTTTGTCGTTCATTTTTTTTCTTTAGTGATAGGTAAGGACCCATTGCATCATATGCATTGTAACTTAAGACGTCATATCTTCACAAAGTCCATGAGGGCTGTTATATTAACAATATTATGGAAAATGAAAATATAATATACCACAATACTTACAGTAACTGAGCAATGTGAATTTTGAAGATAAAACCCCGGGGTGTGACTAAGACTATAGTCATGAATGGGCGTATTTAGGCAATCGTGTTCAAGACCTGTGATGAAAGTTTGACCGTATCACTTTATTCCAGGAAATGCTCTAAAACGTTTTTGGCGAGTCGCCAAAACACAAGATAGTTTCCTGCGAGTTGTGAAGCTTCTGCGTGTCGCTCATCCAGCGCCGGCGATCGTGGACACGGACGGCCGCGGTGGAGCCGCTTCCCCACTGCCGATGGGTGTAGGAAGTGCGAGACGGGAAGGTGCGAATTCTTTTTCTTAATTTACGCAGACGGTATTCGGTTTGGCGTCTAAACCGCGCCCTAGATTATTTCAGAAGCGAGCATTTTGATTAGAATAATAAATCGAGATTTATTTCCAGTGCTGCGGGTGTCTAGGAGAAAATGCACATGAACTACTTTTTAACACGTTTTGTTAAAACGTACAATTTGCATTACAGGTTAAAAGATGTGCGTTTCGTGGAAAAATGCGGCAGTTTCATTCATTGTCATGTAGTTCTGCTTGAAGCGTAAAAGATACGGCAGGGCTGCCAGCGTCGGTCAGCAGGCTGGCGTGACGTTTTCGTTTTCAGGGAAGTCTGCACTCACCTTTATATGTTTGTAAGAGTTTTTCTGCCTTGTAAATAGTCTGTAGGGTTTGCGAACTGCCCGACGCTTTTGGTGGAGCTAATTTTAGGTTTATAATAATATAGATTTGCCGTAAGATTTCCTCCGCGAGAGTCTGAAAGTGTGAGAGCTGGCGACTCCGATGCAGTAAACATTCGCCTCTGGCGCACTTGATGTAAACTTTATTATTCTCATTTTCATGTTATCTTTTCTTAGGAGTAAGATTAAACTGCCCACTTCCACCCCATGAGCCCCAGCTGCGTCTCCTCGGCTCGTCACTGTGGGTAAAGACTCTTATTCTTTTATTCTACCTTATATAGTCTAGACTCCAAACTTAGAACAGGTTTTAATATTTTAAGTGAATCGTACAACTTCTGTCATGTTTGCATCGATGTATTTGATGCCTTTTCTAAATAATCTAATAAATCTGAATAATATCATCTGTCGGGTAAAAGGTGTCAACTAAGTGATTCATTTACTTCCGTTTGCTTTAACTTTAATAGCACTGTAATTATGGCATTTAGTGCTAATTTGGCTCTCTTCGTGAATCCTTTGTGGACATTTGGCTACCTTTCTTGGGGAAATAATCCAACGTAGATAGTACATAGGGGATGTTGAATAATTTAAATAGTTCGTCAATGTTGTATCTTTGCTTTCTTACTGTATAAGTGTCCTTTATTGTATCTGCAGAATGTTTTTGTAATATATATAAATATTTAAAGGCGTACTTAACTGGCTCTTACACACATTGGTTTAAACCTTTTATTTTTTTACTCCAGTTCAGATAATTCAGATATTTTCTTCAGTAATACATCACTAGGATTAATTGCTGGTTATTATCTGCAGAACTATGAATGAAAATGTTTCTGTCACCTATTTATTCATCATATACGTCAGATACAGTTATATAATAAAGCAGTAGTATTTCTGTGAAGAACCAAGGTTCCATACTTACCAAGGTTCCATACTTAAAGGTAGAACCTCCCCTATTTTTGAGTAACTTTGAAAAAACTCATTGGTAAATTTTATTATTATTTTATTATTATTATTATTATTATTTTAAAACACATTTTTCTCTTCTTTGGGGAAAAAAAAGAAGATATAAAATGCATCACCTTCCTACCTCCTCGGTGTTTTTTAGCCACCAGCCACTGCTGGTGACGAATGTGGTTATTTACCCGTCTGCGGCATGAAAGAAGATCATAAGAACTGACCCCCATCTCCTGTGGGGTACTGACCCTCACCCATCCCGGGACACACTTTTTAGACAGTCTTTCAACTCCACCAGCTTATTAATCATTAATTTTATTAATTTAGCTACAAAAATATTGAGTCCCTGGTGGAGTTATCCCTTCTTGCCATTATGAAAAAAAACTAAGACATTAAACAGATCTCATGGAAGAACAATTGTGTTATACCCATCCCTGCAATGTGAGAAATGATTTTTAGAAGCACAGTTAGTTTGTCTTTCAGTTGTTAAATGTTATTAGTGAATCTCACGTTCAATCATGTGGGCCACTTCATAGCAGAAGAATACAGGAAGTAGTATTGATGTCTTTAAATATCCAGTTTATCGCAGTGCATTGTGGCAAATAGAACTGTGAAGTTGGGCAACGGAAAATGCTATTTTGAGACAATGGGAAGCATTGAAAGACTAAGTTAAGTCGTTTTGGTGAACAAAAATGTATATCGGTGAACAGATGTAGCTTGTTAGAAAATCATATAAATATCACCTTCTGCAAACTCCCAAGAAATCCCAAAGTAAAGCTGGCTTATTTGATTTCGTAGGACTTATCCTCTGATCTGCGCAAAACATATCAGCACAACATTCACATATCAGGAATGTTTTGTGGACGATTCCCTGAGGATGGAGTGGAAAGCATGTTGCAATTAAAGGAAGAACAGACAGAGGAGAATAAAGTTGAAAGTTACAGAAAAACAAGTTTCAGTCTATAATGTACCAAATGATAATCCTCAAGCCATATGCAAAAAAATGCACAAAGCTTGTGTGTGCAATGAGTAGCTGTTTTAACCAATTAACGTCAGTAACTGCATTAAAGGACTCAATTCTTAATGTATCTGAATGATCTCTAGTATAATTTACTCTTTTCTGAATTTTACTAATTTCTAGAAGTTTCCACTGCATTTAGATTTTTAAATATAAATATATTATTTTGCAGTTTCATCTGACAAATTCTGTTGCCTTGGTTATTGACCTGATTGTACTGCATAGTAGACCAGCACGATGTGTGATGTTAATATCGACACATGTAGCTGTCACATCACAAGGACCACGATAGTCAGTTGAGTTGCGATTAGGCAACTAATTTTTCATACTGTCCAGGCATTATACCACAGTCTATGATAATGTGATGGTATTTTCAAAAGCATTCCTATTCCAGTATTTTGAAATCACAGCAATAAATCTTCCACCCTGGTATTCTGTATTACTGTAATACCACCCAAGCCAAGTAGAAATCATCAGTAAATGACGCTAAAACATTTTTAATCTGCCATAGGAAACAAAACTTAGCAAGAATTATAAATTTAATGATTGTTCCTATTCAAAATGATCCAGTATATATTAAAACAAATCAGTCTGAATTTTACCACTGTTGCTTTTTCACGAGTTCTGCATGTGATCTCCATGCCAATCATAATCATTTCCTTCCTTGCTGCACGACTCACTCAAAGCTTAAACAGTGTGGCACATATGTGAGAAATTTAACCAAGTAAGTGAGGAGGAAGCAAGACATTAGTCTTCAACTGCATGCAGATATTTTGAATTCCATAAAAAAAAAGATATTAAGCAAAAGTGATTCGTCGGCACTGCTCTGCTAGATTTGGGGGGTGCTTCAGGAGAAGGTGATGTGCTATGAAGTATTTGTCAAGGAAATGATGGAAAGCTTATGCAGTGAGTTTCACGCTGATTTGTTTCGTTTCCTCTATCACTAAAATGCCTGCAGTGCATAATTTGGTTCCCAGTTGAAATCAAGAAAATCCAACTCGTTTGCCACTTCTTTACGGGAAAGTTCCTGTGATATTAAGCATTTGTGCTCAGATTTTTCATTCCTCTATGACTCAATTTATCATTTTCGTTTCTAGCTGAAATCGGGAAACTCATTTTCCTCTTCTGATGACAAAAAACTGTGTTTAGACAGAATTATTCTCAGAGCAAATGCACATTCACCAAGGACAACCAAAGGATTGTAAACATTCTTTGGCGCCTCCCTCAATCTGTTTCTATTATTTTCAAAATTATGATGCACAAGTACACTTAAGGAATCCAATTTTTTTTTCATTTTTTCCCCCTCGGCCAACTGACTATTGACTAAAAGCCCAGCTGCATCGTTCACTCGGTCAATTACTGGAAATCCAAACTGCAAATCATTACCTGGATACGTAATTGCACAAGCTGGACTTGTTCATCATGTGTGTAAATAGAGATTACTCGCGGGGAAGTGTGCAGGGTGCTGTACGATGCGGACACTTGTGTGATGCATGCTGTAATGAATCAGTTGATTTATGTGCGTGGGACGTGAACCTGGCATCCATTAATAAAAGTGCATGACCACCCCCTGGAATCCAGATCCTCATACCTGGGGGGGGGGAAGGCAGTATGGATCAGATCGTCTGTGATTTTGGGCAACTGTCTGGTTTCTAAAAGGTTAGATATATGGTTTCTTAACAAATGCTTTAATCCTCCTTGTGGTGTTGCAGATGTACATTTTGCACAGTGAATCCTATTTAGAGTCCGCTGCTTTATTTGAAGCATTGACCAGTTGCTATATTCGTGCAATTAGTCAGCCTCATTTTAGTTTCGTGAACTAGATGATGAATTCCGGTTTTAGCCTGAGGCAGATCTCAGTGAGTTCCCATGCGATTTTACTGATTTAACCCATGTTTAGAAGGCACACTTGCAGTTTCCAGTTGCATGTCCAGTTTTAAAATGACAGTTGGAGCTTTGCAGGGTGAGTTACTCTTACAGCCGCGTCCTTGGAGCACAGAAATCATAGCGACCCATTTATGATGCAGCATGGAAGTAGTGCACCACTGTACTGGCAAAACCAATTTACCCGGAAAATGTGTTAACAGCCTGTGGCTATAGATATGGTTTTAGCTTTGGTTGTACATCAACCACCCCAAAATGGACTGTCGCTATTCTGACTACATTAACATGAAAGTACCATAATGCCCTGTTAAAGATGATGTTTGGCAAGGCGGTAAAATAGTTTTATGCTGTTGTTACCCTTGCATTACCTTTAAAATGAGGTTTCATTTACTCTCAACTGGGAAATCAGTTTCTGCTTATTGCCATTGCACTGTGCTATAAAACATGTCAGCAAAAGCATAAATCCAACCATGAAGTGGGATGCATTTGTCCTAAGCATAAAAATTGCTGCATGCACAATACATCTTCCTGTCAGCTTCTGAAACTGCACCAGCTGACCAGCCTCCAGACATCGGAAAGGATCATTATGGTCCCACTTGTATATGCTTTATGGTTGTTCTGTATGGTAAAAAACACGTTTATTTGCTTGATATTGGCTCTTTGAACGTGTTTCTCATTAGATACTGCTTGGTAAGTATTGTCTTTGTGATGAGATCATTGCGACGCAATTCAGATACTGTAAGCTGTCGTTTTAATTTTAGTAGTTTTAATATTCTTCCCAAAGACACATCGGGGACCTATTAAGACTAATAGATATGTCTTAGGTTTCTTGTGACTAATATTGGGCACGTTCTGGAATTTTAAACACCTTTTAGTCCGTCTTGTGTATTCAATTGCATGAAATTACACTGGAAAAAAATATAACTGGAACCAATTCTTTGGAGCCCCATTATCTAATTGCATCATTGGTTTCGGTAATACTTTACTTGACAGACAAAAAGTGTACTAGTACACTATTACTTAATATATTAATTACCCAGTAACTAAGTGTTAGTTACGTACTGATCCCATGTTCGTTCCTCATTAGTCAAAATGGTTTGATTTGTACCCGAGTAGTAACTTCTCGTTTTGGTAAGTTGTGGTCACTGAAGAAAGACATAAATATTGCTTTTGTTTTTCAGACATCAATGGAATGGACTTCAGGACTCTTGTATCTTATTCTCTGTCCCTTTTCCTAGTTTGAGGATTAAGAAGGGAGACTGGAAAATCTCCAAGTTATGGGAACGTTGGAGGATGTTATGAATTGCACCCTCAGCTATGAGATCCACCGATACCTGTTTTCTGCAGTCTACATTCTTGTGCTGCTGATAGGCCTTCCTGCCAACCTGTACTCCCTGTACCATGCATGGCAGCAGCTGCGGGCACGCAATGAGCTGGGCGTGTACCTGCTGAACCTGACCGTCTCCGACCTGCTCTACATGGCCTCGCTGCCCCTCTGGCTGCAGTATGTCTTCCAGGGTGATAACTGGAAGTACAAGGAGTGGCTCTGCCAGCTCTGCGGCTTACTGCTTTATGAGAACATCTACATCAGCATCGGCTTCCTCTGCTGCATCTCCATCGACCGCTACCTCGCCATCGTCTACCCCTTCGGTTTCGCCAAATTCCGGACCATGCGGGCAGCCATTATAGCCAGTGCTCTCATCTGGCTGAAGGAGCTGGCTGTGGGCGTGAACTTCTTCAACCACAAAGAGCTCACCCCAGCTGTAGCCAACCAATCGGTCTGTTTCGAACATTACCCAATGAAAAATTGGGAGAGGCCCATCAACTTCTATCGGTTCTTTGTAGGGTTCCTGTTTCCTCTCAGCATTCTGTCCGTGTCATACCTGCGTGTCCTGCGGGCCGTGAACAAGAGCGTGGGAACCCAGAGCTCGCAGAAGAGGCGCATTAAGCACCTAGTGAGCAGCACCATAGTGATCTTCCTAGTGTGCTTCTCACCTTACCACCTCTTCCTGCTGGTGCGCACCGTGTTTGAGGAGGACTGTCACTTCATAGAGAGCATCTTCAACTACTACCATTTTGCGCTCGTTCTCACCAGTTTCAATTGTCTGGCTGACCCTCTGCTTTACTGCTTCGTCAGTGAGAACGCCCAGCGCGACATCCAGTGGGCTCAGGAGTCCTGCTTACGACTGGTGTGCCGCAAGCGTGTGAACAGCCCCAGTAACACAACTGACGTCCCCGTAACAATACAGAATAGCACTGGAGTGATACTGGTAGAGCAGCAAGCCAAACAGGACTTACAGGGACAATGAAAGCTAGGCTGGGCCTGGCAGCCGCACTAATGAGCTGGACTGGCTTATAGCAAAAGATTCATCAAAAGAAGGTCATGCAACCAAACATTGGGTCTGCAGCAGTATTTAACCTTTTATGCTTGAGTGACGTGTATTTTAATGGTCGTTCTCAGGGATTTCTGGCTTCCTACCACATATCATTATGGTGTATACACTCAGAGAAAAGAGTTTGTACCTTTGCTTGTCACTGGGGCTGTACCCTCAATGGTCTGCTAATTTTAACTCTTAGCTGTAGGTAATTGTATCTGGACTTTGAGGAACATTTCTGTACCATTGATGGCACATTAATGCTGTTTGTACCTTCTGGATGTTCCTCAGGGTCTGTATCCGAACCTTAAAAGGTACAATTACAAGGGTACAGCCCCAGAGATAAGCAAAGGTACAAATTTTTACCCTTTTTCTGAGAGTGTAGATTTCCACACTTTGAACCAGCCATGTTCTTGTCATGGCATTACAGTGTGCAGAAGGACAGTCTTCCACAGTGGGCCTATTCTAAAGCTTTTGTCCATGTGTTTCTTCAGGTAGATGATGATGATTGTGTAGGTCAGTAATGTTAGTTTTCACGCTATAGCTTGAAGAAGCCATCAAAATGCTGTCTGATATTTCAAGCAATCTTCCATAAGATTTTCAAAAGAATGAGTGTCAAAAGTAGGATTAAGCATCAATTGTATAAGAACAAATTGCGAGAATTGAATGGGCTGTACTACAGCTTTCCGGTGCTTAGGACTTTTCAGTCTCTATTTTGATCTCAGGTGTTCGGGAATCATACTTTAACTTTAGTCTATAACAGTGTTTCTCAATCCGGTCCAAGGAGATCTATTGTAGGTCCATGTTTTTGCTCCCTTCCAGCTCCTGATAGGGAGCAAAAATGTGGATTGTCCATAGGTTCCCAAGGACCAGATTGGGAAACGCTGCCCTGTAACATCTTGTCCAGAATGTACCCTGCCTCCTGCCCAGTTGCTGGTCGGGCTAACAAACTACGCACCTGGTTATCAGACAAAGGGATTCAGGTAGGAAGACCCTTCCCTTTTAATTCCAGGAGTTTACAATCTACCAAAAACCAAAAGCACAGGCACTTTGATATTAGAGAATTCTACAGCGAAGGGACGTGAGGCAGCCGACAGACACTCTCAGAGAGTGCGTGGGGTGAGAGCTGTTTTTCCCCAGCAGGCTGTGCAACCTAGATGACTTTGCCAGAGCTTTGGCACCCTGGGGGAGGCAGAGAACAGGGGAGTGAATAAACTGGGCTATTTCAAGCTATTTTACGAAGGTCAAATGTGTAGAAACTGACCAGACTGAATGACCGTAGTTGCTAACTGCACTTGGAGAGTATTTGATACTTTGCCTCAAGCCAATACTTTTGGTTTTTATAGAATAACAGCAGACAGTGAGCAAAGCACAGTCCCTGCCCAGCTCTGAGTAGTACCGTAAATACACGTCACATATGTGAAAGTATTATAGATGTCAAGGTTGGGTATAGGAGTTCGAGTCCTTCAGCGTTTCCTGGAGGAAAATATTTTAATGCACAGCAAAGGATCTACTTCAGAAACATTCACATTACTATAAGCATCTTGTGAATTACTTGCTCTTCATTGTACAGCCTCAATATAAGCTTGTATATATGTATAGTGACAGTATATTTGTACTTTTAACCATTTTGAAATGTCATTTATTTTCATAATTACTTTTTGTGTGTCTTTCGTCAGTTCTGCATTACACAAATGCTATAATATCCTTGGAATAATTGCCCAAACTGCTTACCCTGCTAATGTACATGTTTAAAGGATTTGGGTAGAAGGTAATATTATGTAAAAAAAAAAAAAAAAAATGTAATAAAGTATAAAGTTTCTTTTTTTAAAAAAAAAAAAAAAAAATGATTTAGCTATAACAGAACTTGATGTGTGTTTGTTTTCTCTGATGTTAGAAACCTATAATATTGTGTTTTTACTCCTTGGCCTTTTCAGTGCTAACAGTTTCGTATTTGAGCATATAATGAAATGTATGCATACTGCCGACGCATATTTCCCATCACTGTTGCAGAGGAACGAGAAGATAAGTGACTGTCCCTTTAACTGATGTTTTATTACTGTACAGGATGGTATGAAACCAACTATGGTAAATGGAGAGGAAATTTGTCTGCAGTTAAACTGATATTTTTGCTTTTACAGAAGAGGAACTGATGGCACACTGGCAGAGCAGTAGACGGTCGTTGCTCGGGGTGGGTAGTGCGGTGTGGGTTTTTTTTCATGATCTTTCTGCATATGCTAGTGTCATGGTTAAGAGCAGTCATTTCTAGTAAACCCCAGGTTAAGCATTTTTTGTATATTTTGTCGTATAATATTTATATATAACATGACAGGTGCAGTAAGAGCTTTGCCCTCAATGAAGACAGAAGTCAGGGAAACCAGCACAGACAGGCTGAGTGAGACCCTGGACTTGATGATGGATTAACCCATTCCTGCCTTGACTCGCTCATCATCAGTGACTTCACTTGCCTGCTGATCTCTGGTGTGTATATGGTGATTGACAGCCACTCGCCTGCTCACTAAGGCGGAATCACAGCTGAGGAATGTGATGCTGTCCCTTGCTGCCCCTTGCTGTCCTTCTGTCACTGGTTATGAAAGAACAATCTCAGGGCTATTGTCTATCTCATGAAGTTCAGGGCTGGCTGTACCAATAATGACAATCACTGTACTCTCCTTCCCTTTGCTGAGGGAAGTCATTGTCACAGTGACTGTTTACTGCTTTGTTCCAGCTCGTGTTCATGCACACAATGCTTTCAAAGAATGTGTTCAAACAGAAACAAGCACATACAAACACATAAACATGTACATATGCAGCTCACTAAGGGAAAACTCCTTCCTCTTTTATTGAGCTCTAGATTGTGAAGGAGCATTTGTACTAGGCATTGAATAATTGAATTAACAAAGAAAGAATAATGTTCCTAGTTGATACTAATAAGACAACAGCATGTAAAAATACTGTTTGGACACCTTCCACTGATGGGTCATACAGGAATATTATGAAATGTCAACCATAATATTTTTAGTATATTGCAATGGATTTGATAACATTTGACAGGATGCTGATGCTGCAGATTTTTTAAGAGCTATGATTTTTTAATAAAATAAACAGCAGCTGTATATTTATCTCTCAATATGCGAGGGATTTTCGTTGTAGATGCCAGGAGGGTCAAAGCTTTGCATAGACTGGTGAGACTGACAGAAGAACGTGTCAACTCCATAGGTTTGAACCGTGATTTGATGGGATTGTAGTTTATTACAAACATTCTCATGTTCATTGGATGATCCGGTCAATGACACAAAACTGGAGAAAGTCAGACCCTCAAATTCTGTCTCACAGGGGACATCGGTAAAAAATTACCATATTTGTTCTAGCAGCCTTTAATTTGCCACATATCTGAATTAAAAACTGTATAGCTGATTATCATAAAAAAGTCTGCACTGCTTGTACTGTGTGGATTTACTGGTCTTTGCTTCTTTTGTTAGCAATTTTTAGATGTATTTAACGTGGTATTTTTGCACCATCATTGCTGCTAGACATGACTTGGCACACATGCAGATTAATAACTTTAATTTGATTGTATTTTTCATGATACTCAAGGTCGCTGTACAAGCATAAGTAATAAAATCGATAGTAAAATTTTTAACAGCATTAAAAAAGAAATAAAACAACAACATGGTCACAACAATGTGATTCAGAGACTATAGGCCATTAAAAAAAGATGGGTTTTGAGCTGTTTTTAATTTTTGAGTCCAGTGACTGGATTTCTGAGGGAAGTGAAGTCCAGAGTTTGGGTGGAGCACATGGGTGCCCTGGTACCAACAGCTCTGAGGTTCTACTCGGATGGAGAGCATAGGGACTGAGGGGGAATGTAAGTGTGGAGGAGGTCTATAAAATAGGTTGGTACCAGGTTGAGAAGGGCCGTAGCATTACAAGTAAATTTTCAATTTGTGACACTTCAGTGGACTTCAGTTCTGAATGAGTAAAAGCCAGTGAAGATGTTTATTAGGAGTGCAAGTCAAAACAACATAGCAATAGTCAATGTGAGACGTAATTAAGGCATTGACTAAAAGTTCTGCACTGTTGTGTTACAGATGGGCGTAGTCTAGATATGTTTTGCTGATGGAAAAAGCCATTCCAAGAAACATTTATGTGAGCAGTGAAGGAGGGAGAGTTATCTAGTATAACACCAACACAGTAACACCTGTGTAGAAATGGGTGCAATCTGTGATAGATACTGTGAAGCTATGTATTTTTGCCAATGTCGATGTAAACCCAGTGAGGAATAGTTTATTATTGTTGGGTCTGAGAGACATGCAATGGGGGTACTGGGGGCAGAATCGAAGTAGGTTTTGTAGATATGTAGAGTTGCATATCATCAGCATACCAGTAACAATGAATATTAATAACCGTTTTACATTTGTGAGGGTTAGAGACGGAAGATCCCTGCGAATGTGAAAATTCATGAATAATACTTGTGCACCCATAACCTCAACTCATACAAGTCTGCTAGCCTGAACGATAATATAAAAAGTCTATTAGCAATTTCTAAACAAATACTGTATTGTACAATTGCATGTCATATTGCTTTATTTCCTATCTAGACCTTTTTATATTAAATACAAACTATCAAAGTTATGCCCCTGTATGTACAGAGTAACTACAGGCTGGGAACAGTACCTTTTGAACCCATTATTAAACATGCAAAACTAACAGTACTGAAAAGTTTAAAAGTCACTGCAAGCAATGTGAGGTTGGTTACCGAGACAGATACATGGGGTACCCACACCAAGACTTTTAATATTAAAGATGTAGTATGTACTTACGCTAACAGACGTTATGTATTACTAATTTTTATGATTTATACTGTGTTATGTAATCTGAATCATTTTCAGTATTGTTTTTTTGGCTTAGGCATCATCTGCAAGATCCTGTTTAATTGTTCACGGCCAAATCGATAATAACCAAACCTGCAAATGGCATGTTCACAAATGTGAATGGGTTACTGCATTGTGACGGAAGATGATGTCAAGGGAGACAGGTAAACGATGAAGAGGAGTGGCCCTAATACTGAACCCTGTGGAACTCCATGGCAAACTACTGAATTCTCAGGTAGTTCTGTATTCCAGCATACTGTATCCCATCAGTGAAGTAGGAATCAAACCATCAATACACAGTAACATAGACTTCAATGCTAGCCAGTCATTCCATAATGAGATGATGGGATATAGTGTCGAAAGCAGGTTAATGAAGATAAGGAGAGAGAGTAGACCACTCAACTGCATGGAGGTCATTAGTGATCTTAAGTAGGTCAGTTTAAGTGCTGTTTGGAGTGTAAACCAGACTGAAATAATACAGAGACATTAGTATTATCAAGGTGAAATTGAAGTTTAGATGCAACAACCCTTTCAAGAATATCAAAATTGAATGGCAGATTGGAAATACGTTGATAATTATTACAATCATCAGGGTCTGAAGCCAGGTTTTTTAAAGGTAGGTCTAGTGAGGGAAAATTTCAGTGTGGGGTGGGGGACTCTACCAGTAGTAAGGGAGGCACTATGACTGTTATCCAGGAAATGATGGTAGACAAGCATGCTGTACCTACTCTTGTAGGCACAGGATCCAACTCACAGGTTGATGCAGTGGACTTACAAATAATAAGCTTAGATAAGTGAATATTATTTGGAAAAAAAACAGAGTTCTTGAATTGCCTTAACCTGCACTGATGATATTTGCACATTAAGCAATTTTGGCTGCAGAGAGGGCATTTTGTAATGCAGTATATGTTATGCATACATGCACTTGTGTGCAGTAAGTCCAGTTTTAGCACATGACTGCTCCAGCCCAAGGCCGCGAACTTGTGAAGTTCTGGTGTATATCAGGGAGGCATATGGGTACAAGAAACCGTTTCAAAGTTGACAAGGTGTTAAAAGGGGGCAGCATGTGGCTCAGTGAGCTGTGCCTGTGATCAGAAGGTTGCCGGTTCAAACCCAGCCTCAGCACATCTGCGGGTCCTTGAGCGAGGCCCCTAACCCCCAGCTCCCTGGGCGCCCCCACAGGTGGCCGCCCTTCACGGTCCGCTTACTCTTGCCTGCAAATTGCAAGCTGGGGGAGCATAAAGAGAATTTCCCCACAGGGATCAATAAAGTATCAATTATTATTTTTTAAATTTAATTATTTAAAAAATGCAGAGGATAAATGGTCATAGTACTGGCCAACTAAGACTTCAAATGAGACAGTAGAAGCAGGAAGAGGATCAGAATGAATTTAGTAAGATCCTCAGGATTAACATGCTTGGCATTATGATATGATAACACAGCTTTGGTTTTGTTAGTGTAACTTTGTATTAGTACACATTTAGGGTGAGGAATGTCTTCCCAGGTCTTGAAAATGGTGTTTCTGCTAAATTCTACCAAATTAGCAGAACGGACAACAGTGAGTGACAAAAAAAGACATACCACTAAGTGGCTTAAGATACAATCACACTAGAGTTAAAAATATCTAGTGTCATTGCAGAGTAAAGCGAAAAATGCATGACCAGATAATACAACATGCCGCTCTAGATTGGGTATACTTTGGTATTTTCAATCATGAATTATATTGTGGGGCATTCCACAAAGGCGATGCATTTGAAAATACCAAGATACTAGCTAACGATGTATTACAAACAAGAATTGACATAACTGGTTTGCAAGTATGCATTAGTGATAAAAAGTGATAATGCACTTATTTCTTGTCATAACAGCACAAATGAGTTCACCTCCAACAGTTTTTTTTATTATAAAAAACTTTCTTGTCATAACAGAGCAAATGTGCATAAAATAAGTACCTTCCTCCATTTTGCACTTCAGTGAAACGGGGGGGTCCAACCCCACCCATGCCACACCAGACTGGTTTAGCAAAGCAAATTCAGGGGTCAGGGTTATTTTAAAAATGCCTTGCAAAATCATTTCTCTTCCAGAAGCGAATTTTCTGATTCTTGCGTTGAGCAGATAGAATGGATCTGAATGAGAGTTCAATATTTTTTCGCGCTAGTGTGACTGTACCTTTAGTAGAGTGTTTACACTCTGGTCTAAACCTCTTCTCAGTATTACTACTAGGGACCTGAGGTCAGAGTAGTTTTAGCAAGTATTTCAGGCTAGTGGTGGGTTGGGGAAATAGGTGATGTCTCGCATCTTTTGAATGATGGTGGCGTGTGTGGGATGAAAGGGCAGCCCGTCCACCTCCAAGCCCAGGTTTGCTGTTTTGCCACTGCGGACACCATACTTCACCAAGATGGACAAGAAGTCCTCCTCCTAGTGGCAGAGAATTAGGGGAGAACAAGATGAGCTTGCATTTGGTCATTGCCAATGGCTTTACATCTGTGGAAGATGTCTGCTGCCCCGAGTAACCCTAACAAATACAAGCTGCAAAGCCATTGTTAGTGCTACTGCAAGTGTCAAACCTACCAACTGATATGGCTCAGTCTACGTGATGAGAAAGAGATAACATTTCTTTCTCATGACTGACTTTGTTGTAGCATGCTAGTGCTGTGCTAGACGTGTCAGCTCTGTGGTCACCATGCTTATTGCCCTTCGACATGAAGTTCAAGGACAGGGGGCCGTCATACCTTATCAACTGTGGGAAGGCTGGCTGCCCAGATCTCCTGCTGGTCAGGGGAGGGCGGAGTCCCCAGACCCTTCCGGAGGTACCGCTCATGGACCGGACAGAGACTGAGGATGTATAGACCACAGGCTATCGCATATCCGCCCCAGTTCGACACACCTGGATCACCAGAAAGAAATACACAGAGAGAAAGCATGAGGCCCCGATGCCCCCCCCAGCCGCCAGGTGTCTGTTTACTGTAGAAGCATAAGAAGGTTCAATAGACCGTGAGCCAAAGTCAATGAAACAATACAGAAAGTCGTGCCACCAAAACAGCTCTGATCAATTGATGTATGGGCTCCACAAGACCTCTGAAGGTGAGGTCTGAAGCCTTAGATGGGTACACATATGCCAGGTCCATGTAGCCTACACCAGGTCGGAGGAAACAGGGCGGGCCGAAAACGTGCCAGGACTTGGGTCTACCTGCAGTGACGGCAAAGTCGGCGGCCACGTCACAGGCGATGAGGCTCCCGTTCGGCATGTACGTCCGCACGGCATCCTTCACCTTCCCCATGCCCAACTCGTTGCCCCCGTCTCCTATCCCTGGGAGATCGACGGACCCCTTGTTAGCAATGCCCATCATAGAAGAACCACAGGCAATCCAAGTGCATACTAAAGACATCATTCAATAATACTTCGGAGCCAAGGATTTGCTTGTGACAAAGAGATGAAGACTAATTAGGCAATAAGGAAGTCTGATATCCATCCATCCAAATATAATTCCAGAAAAAAACAGGAGACAAAAGAGGGGACACTCTAGTATATTATTATATATTATATATTATAGTGCACAGACATACGAAAATGCCAGTGTTTGTACTGCAGAAGGAAACTGGTTTACCTGGAGGTGACCAATAACTCACAATGTCATCCTAAAAAGTGTCTTATAGATCTTAATTCTGTTACATCTGATACGACAAATGGATATCAGCAAAAACTGTTTAACTTAGGGCAGCATTGTGTCTTAGTAGTTATTATGGCCTCATATCTCCAAGGCTATGGGTGAGATTCCTACCAGCGATCTGTCCATGTGTGGAGCGTGCATGTAAGTAAATTGGCTGATTTTTAAGCATCCTATGGCAATCAGCATTACCCGACTGCATGGCTGATATAGTGATGGCTGTGCATGACTGACACACAGCTACACGGAACACTCTCCCCGACAGTGCTGTGCTTTATCAGACCCTACAGTGAACCTGCACGATGACCAAAGGTAAGAGTTAAAAACTTCTGCTGTTTTAAATCAGTTTCGGTTGATGGATAACATCACAAATAAGCCGAAACAATCTCAATTTTGAAACAATTTTGTTACTTTTGTCTTACACTGAATCATGAAATGCCATAGAGCACCGAATGTGGTAATATTGTCATAGTTTTTATTATCTATTACTTTTAAAATGCTGCATGCCTTTATTTAAATTGTGATTCATATTTAGAGTTCTTGTGTCTTATTAATGTTTAATATTTTAAGTAAAGCAGTTATGTCATTAATTTGATATTTTTCTGCTTTAAAAAGTCGGTCTAATATCACCATGCACCCCCACCCCCCAAAAAAAAAAAAAACTACATAGGCCACTGAAAAACCCATATCGATCAACCTCTTCATGTACTGTAACTATTAGGGAAAAAAACACAACTAACGTTGATAATAAAGGTCCTGCTTATAAGACAGTAACACAGTCGGCATATTTTTCCGTTCAGCAAAATAACAGAGGACATTTTGCGCATTTCTGTACCTGTGGTGCTAATCCCCGGGATGGAGCTGGCTGTTACAAAGAGGTCATCTATAGGGTCCACCAGGTGCTTGATGTTTATTCCCCTCATGTTGTAATAGTTCCCATCTGCTGCTCTGCCACTACGTTCTATCGCCACCAAGTGGTCAAACCTGAAAATGGCAGCAATCACAAAATAATGAAAAGGCATGAGATCACAATCGTAACCCAAAAAGCAAAGGGTTTTTTTCTTTTTTTAATTAAAGGTAGCCCCAGAGATTACTAATTTCTTTAGGATAAGAACTGTTTGTTTATTTTAGTCGATAAAATGAGCAAAGAACATTTCATTGACTCGTGCAAAAAGTTTATTTGGTGTTATGATTGGACTTGTTGCTGCAAAGCTAGCGTAACTGGCAGTGATCCTGCAGAAACAGTCGTTAGGCCTTGTCGAGCAGACCTGGGTTTCGCAGGGTCCCCATCGTGGCACAGGAAGTGGAGTGCAGATTCCGAGGATGTTTTTTGGAAGCTGAGTAGAGGTACTTCAGTCTTTATTATACCTGGACAGTGACCCCAGTGTTATACAGTGAAGAGTGTGTTCACATTATTTATTATACAGTATATTAATTACTTTATAGCTAAAGTCAATAAACACTGCTGCTGTTCCTTCTATTATATAACCTGATCTGTTCATGACTTAGTCAAGTCCCATAGTCCACATATTTCCCTTTTTGATAGAAAACA
Organism: Cryptomyrus ogoouensis; assembly: GCA_025773925.1. Taxonomy (NCBI): domain Eukaryota; kingdom Metazoa; phylum Chordata; class Actinopteri; order Osteoglossiformes; family Mormyridae; genus Cryptomyrus; species Cryptomyrus ogoouensis. The sequence continues at coordinate 11,800,918 of JAOYFF010000027.1, forward strand.
GCTACATAGGAACAGAATCCGTGTATCATTCGTTCATCCGTTTTTCAATATGAAACCAAACCACTCGTATTATCAGTTTTTGTTTCCAAAACCAAAACGACAAAACGGATAACGAGCCGTCCGAAATCCGTTTTTTCCTTTTTGTGCTCAAATCAAAAATGGAAAAAACGGATAACGAGCCGTCCGAAATCCGTTTTTTCCTTTTTGTGCTCAAATCAAAAATGGAAAAAACGGATAACGA
>JAOYFF010000027.1:11808112-11835810 GCA_025773925.1 Cryptomyrus ogoouensis
GATAAGATTTTAACAACTCTGAGCTATTAGTTAAGTTCTCCCCAAACGAGCTTGATGGGCCGAATGGCCTCCTCCCGTTTGAAAATTTCTTATGTTCTGTGATACTCCTTATCATAGTTTATAGTTCTACAGCCTTGAAGATCAGGAATGTATAAGGGCTTGCTGGGGGGTCAGTAGGCTTGGCCTGGTGGGGTTCTGTGTCTCTTCTAATATCCTTTACATTTACTTTGTTACTCTGGCGCTTGAGTCTCTCTATCCTTAGACCTACTTGTGAGGCCTATGACAGACCCAGGTATCTAACCCACCTGGCATCAATCAGTTTGCCTTATCAGTGCCCCTTGCAACAAACAACTACTCAGCACTTTTTTCTCTGACTTTGATTCTGGACCTGATCCTGCACTACAAAAATAGGACAGTAATTATCATCTAGCTCAGTGTTTCCAAACTTGGTCCTTGGAGACTCCCGGTCCAGGTTTTTACTCGCTCTCAGCTCCCTACCAGACAGTCCACATTTTTGCACTTTCCATGGTGGGTGTGGCAACATGCTGCACCAGTGCATGCTCCCCAGCCTGACCCGACCTAACCAGCTCCCAGTAGGACCAAAGGACTGGCTTAGAAAACACTGAATGAGACCAAGGTGTAAGACTTGAAAATAATTAGTAGAGTTAAATAAGTTATACCCTGACACTTTAACTAAAATGGGATGAATGACACGCTGTGATGGACTAAGGACTTTTAAGTTTTTCACTTTTATGTTCCTTTATCTTTACAAGTATAAAAGAGGTGTAGGCAAAGTTGTTACTGTAATAAAGTGAACAAACGAAACCTACAGCTCGAATGCAACTGAAAATGCTTTTATTTTTTACATATGAATTTTCCTGAGAGGTCTACCTGATGTCCACGTTCTTTGCCAGCAGGGGGCAGCCCCACTCTCCAGGATTACTCCGGTACAGGAGGGGGAGGGGGCCTCGGTTGACATTGCAGAATGCTTCAAAGTCATTGGCCAGGGTCTTGTGCAGGATCACCACGTTTGCTTGCTGGTACCCTTTTAGCATAAAACAGTAAGAGACAGTGTGGCGTTCAATTTTTCTACTACAAAGATAAAATGTGAACTGTACATATGAATAAAACTACTGCATCCAAATTTACTTGGGTGAACCCATCTAATAAGCCATGAATATAAAAGAAACCTAAATATTTATACATCTATACTTATTTTTTAATAGCAAAATTAAGTGTTCGTATTTTGTACTAGAAACATAACAAGAATAAAATAACAATATTAATCTTACCCACCTAAGGCCAGACCAGAGGTAGTGTCCAAACCATAACCCTTTCTGCGGATTAAATTCCGTATTGAGGAAGGACTCAAACTTTCAGATACAGATATTTTTGACATGACTGTTTTTAGGTTCAATGCTTCCTGCTTTAACTTGTCTTTCGAAGGTGTAAGTTAATATTTTACAGCCTTCAGGCATAATATGTGACACTCAATGCAATAGTACTAAAAACTGAAATGTGGTTTGAGCTTTGAACTGCACACCATTTACCTGAAAATCATATAAGCAATATTTTGCTTTTGGTCTACTGTCATGTGTGATACTGGTAGTTCTCCATTCATTAAGTAAACACAGTTTTTATAACATATGGAGTCTGTCTGTAATTTAAAAGCATTGTGCATACTGTCTGCTATTAATATGGAACTGAATGATGGTGGAGTGCTTCCATGTAATCAGAGACTATTATTAAGTTTAGGGCTGCAACAACTGATAAAAACCATTACATAACAAATTGTTCACAATGAATTTTGTTATTGATTGGTAACATTTTTGCGGTTTGCTGTGTAAATTGCTGATCACATCACCACCAAGCAACTTTAACACTCGTGTTGTGGGTGCTGTTATGGTTTGTGCATGGACATACATTTGTCCGCGGAAGTGAAATGGGTAAACTTTGTTACTAGGCTTGGGTGGTATTACAGTATACCACAGTATTTTAAAACCTTGGGGACAAAATTAGCTGGGCCCCCCCCCCCCCCCCCCATTCGGCGAATTGTATCACCGCAATTTCAAAATTCTGGAAAGGGGCATACCAGCACCTAGCACCTAGTACTGAATATCAAGGGGAGTACCAGCACCTAGTACTGAATATCAAGGGGAGTACCAGCACCTAGTACTGAATATCAAGGGGAGTACCAGCACCTAGTACTGAATATCAAGGGGAGTACCAGCACCTGTTCTCCCCCCTTCAAGTACTGCCCACTAGAGATGGGTGACACCACCTATTTTCTTTTCGATCTGATTCAATCTACTACCAAGGTTGGTATCGCCGATTCCGATACTGATATTTGGTCCCGGCCCAATCCTGACTGTAAAAATGTTGGTATCAGTCCAGCGGTGTACAAAAGTAATAAAAATGTACTGTACTGCTTCAAAACATTACGTATCCTTTAGAGATCTAGAGACAATTTTCCTCGTGGCTTAAAAATAATATATATGAATTTCAGCCATTGTAAAATACACAAATCATACTGCAAATTTAATATTAAGTAACACTGTCCCAGGTTTTATTGTCCATTGACTTTCACATCTTAGTGTATATCTGTGAAGCGAACCAGTGTCCTGTCAAGACAGCGGTTCAGTTCCAGTTATCCTTTGACCTTGTCCTTTTGTGACACTTGATCTGTAAAGTTGTTTCTACTGGGAAACGAAGGTTCACTAAATCCACCACGTTTATTATTAAAAGAGATTTTCTTTAGCAGTCACCTTAAAACGTGTATTATATTTCCTTATAGAAGTAGCGTCAAATCAATCTTTATTTGCACATGGTTGAATACATTTTATTCAAGAATGATTTGGTTTAGAACCGAATACATGGGTATGCCTATGAACTAATGTACACATATTTGTATCATTCTTAATCTAACCTATAATTAATAAACTGGTTAAATTATTCATTTTTCAGCATAGTTAACGTTATCAATTCATAATATAAAGTATTCCTACCTGGACCCATACCTGCTGCTTTGGTGTGAGCAAATATTTCCCCTTTGACTGGGAGTCGAAAGTGATTAAGAAAGTTCCTCGCAAGTCTTGCAGAAGAGAACATTTTTAAAACACATATATTCTTTCAAGTAATTTATCGGATTAATAACGGATTAATATCGGAGCTGTAATGAGGTAAGAGCAGATAATGAACAGTAAGGGTCAAAAAAAGTATCAGAATAAGCTATTATAGCAGGCCACTTTACGAATCGCATTAAAAATAACCACTTTCTCGTTAAATGCAAACTAGCGTTACATTCCAACTCTTACCAAATAAACAAAAAAAAAATCGACATCCAGAGAGGAAGGTCAAAATAGCTCGTAAGCTACATTTCTGAAATCTAAGCCAAGGCCCTGTTAAGAATACAGAGGCCGAACAAAAACGAGGCCAGGACAACCAGATTGATAAAAGCACAAAGCCACGTACTCTATATAGACTCGCTTTACCATAAAGTATTTAAATTGAAAACACATCCGACATATTATATCGTGTTTTGAATAGTACTACGGCCTATTCCGCCAAACAAAACGCTAAATGACAGCGGGGTTTCCTTCTCTCTGATTCACTGAGCTATCCGTCAGTCACGACTCGTTACACCAATGGGAAGGAAGAGCGCGGCCGCTGGGCGGTTTGTGTTCGGAGGACGGATCCGTCGATGCACTGGCGGCTCGGTCCGGCGGCAGCAGAGCTTCGTTTTCGGCCAGCAAGCCGAAGCGGCTGCGTTAGGTGGGCTCGATCGCTCAAGGTATGGTGGTGGTAGTAGTTAGTTTGGAGCACAACTAGCAGATAGTGTTATGACATTGCGGTGAACAAGGTACATCTTTCGTAGCTTTACTGCCAATGTATCTAAAAAGTCAGTGACATTTCAGTGTTTATTTATTTGTTTATTTGTTTATTCGACGAACACGAGACGTCTCTAGTTAGTTTAGAAGTATTTAGGATGTAACACATTTTTAAGATATAATAATTTTGGTTTAGAGTTCCATATCACCATCAATGGAAGGAGCCACTGGGGAAGGTGACATATTTACGGTGAAACATGAGCTGAAAGATGGTAAGTTTTGTATCTCTGTGTTATGATTATATAGAAAATCTCTTTGCGTATTTGCAACTGCGTTTCGATCCGCTCTGCCGGGTCTGCGTGTGACCGGGCGTTTTACAATCTAAATCGGTAATGTCGCTGCCAAGATTGAAAATGAAATATTAAATTGAAGTTACGGAGTTAACTATCTTGTCAGTCAGTCAGAACACCTGGTGCACTGTATCGTCTTGAAAATAACCATTAAGAATAAATGAATGAATGAATAAGCTCTATACAGCCATATGTACAGAACAGCGCCTCTTTGATATTCGGTCCCTATTGTCACCTGTCAGTGTAGTACATGGACGTAAATTATGCCCCCTCCCAATAATTATGGGGGGCACCAAAACACCCTGGATCCCCTTAAATGGGGGAAGACCTCGACCCCGCAACCGACCCAAAGGTATGCCCTTGGTGCAGAATGCCTCTTTTCGGAGGGGGATGCTCCTTCGGTAGGTCGGGGTCGGAAAAGAGGCCGTTTAGCGCTGCGTGCCGTGCGGTGTCAGCAGTGAGATAGTGTGCGTTGGTGGTTAGCACTTTAATGTTGTGAGAAAGCGACCAGGGCCGTGGTATTTTCCCATGAAACCCACAACCGGGACTGAAATGGTTTTTTAGCTGTTTTTGATTATATACTTTGATATAAATGTTGCATTTGTAACATTTTTGCTAGCGGTAATGCATGCATTAAATTTGGCACATACCTAGTGTTGGGGGAGTTACAAAAGTAATCCATTACAGACATAGGTGGAAAGTTCTGGTCCAGAAGGTTCAAATCCAGACCAAGGCTTTGTAACAACCAACCAGTTAAGTGCTCTATGACTTTGACTCTTTATAGTCAACTGGTTGGTTGCTACAAAATCTTGTTCTGAATTTGTATTTTCTGGACCTGAACTTTCCGCTTCTGCCTGTAATGGATTACTTTTGTGAGTAACTGCCCCAACACTGCACATGCCAGTAGTTCCCGTATTTAGTTATGTGGGCGTTTGCTCACCAGATTCCCCAATAATTTGTTCTTGACTCATAACTTTAGAAAAAAATTAAAGATGCCTGGGCGGTGCATGTTTAGGTTCTGCCAGCAGACCACTTGAGGATAAAACACAATGAGATTTGAGAGGACCAGTCAAGGCAGAGCCAGATTAAGTTCAAGGGCACCTGAATTGTGCTGTAGCAACACAGGGTATTTGAACTCTGAACTGGAAAGGATTCATGGAATGGAACATAGCTTAATTGAAAGATCAAATGAAGTGAAAGACTGCATGGCCACAACCCGGGTCTGTGTGTTCATTGTTACTGTTAGTATATAAAAATAAAGATTTAGTTTTGTTGAATCTCATAGGCTGTCACGAGGCACATTTAGGTGTTTTTATGGACCTTTTTCCATGCACTTTTTTATTGGTTCAGTTAAAACTTCTTTGGAAAAGTACGAGGGACGTGCATCTTAACATGCAATTGCTGTTGTGTTCTCCTGCAGAATATCCGTGTTGTAGGCAAGCATGCCTGATAGTGGCCGCATTGCTGTTGCTTACGGTGATCCTGCTTCCATCATAGTTTTTCCTGTAAAATTGTTTATAATTGTATTATTACAGCTATTTGCATGAAAGGGACTGTGTACAGTGTGGTGTGTAGCACAGTGGCTTAGGCATCATATCCAGCCCATATCCAGAATGTTGTGGGTTCAAATATCCTTGGCTGACAGAACACTGTTGGGTCTTTGGGCAGGGTTCTTAACCTCCCTCTGACCCCAAGCTGTCGCCCTTGTGTAAAGAAAAGCAAATAAATGAATTTAATGTACATGTACATGACATCAAGTCCCAAAATTGTTTATGCCATTTATAAACAAGATATATATTTGTGTGTGTGTGTGTGTTTGTATGTATTTTCTTACAGTAGCAGATATGTTTTATATTTATACTGTATGTATGAAGACTGCTTTAGGGTGAGTGGTGTCTGAGTTTGGATTTCATGCTGATATTTATGCTCGGTGCCAAAGCAGAATTTGCTGTACTCCGCTTCACTATGCAGCCAGTGCCTTTTGACCTTTTCCCTGGTTAGCTGAAGTCCTTTAGCCAGGAACTCATTGTCCCGACCGGACCTTGAACTGGGAGGTTCGTCTCGACTGGTTTGTGCTTGTGAGGCTTTACCGTCACAAAGCCCAAATCTTTCCTCTTCCCTTATAATACACACACAGATAAAAACAAGGCCAGAACCCTTCGGGGACAGTGAGCACTGTCTGGACCCAAAGTTGGCTGTGCTATGTGTTCCCCTCTCTTTAGAATCAAATAAACACCTTCTAATGCTCTGAGTGATGCATCACACTGGATTTTACTTTTAATGAAATCTTTTGAGGCCTTGTGGTGTTTTTGTCCTTATTTTAATCATTCCTCCTTATTTGTTTCACTGAATCCTTGGCTGCCTGAAGTCCTCATTATGTCTTTTTTGAGCAATTTCCCAGTTTGTTTATTTATTTATTTATTTTGGCTTCAGATTTTGGCCATTTTCATGGGAGCTGACAGTTCCATTCGAAACATGACCCATCTGAGTGACTGCACACATCGAACTTGACTGCTGACTTACTGTTGTATATTTATTTATTTTCTCTTATTTCACTTTTCCTTTTGTCCGGTACGGAATCATCTTTTGTCCAGTGTTGAATAGCTGTATGTTCCAGTAATGCTTCATGCAGATGGCTTTCCTGGGAACGTGAAATGACCTTTCCAATGTTGCCTTTCTTGAGAGGTGGGTGTATACCTAGGACTATGCATACTTTATCCCCACTGGGATAGCATAGAAGGCCAGGATGGATAAATCAGGTCTTTAGATGCCTGTTTAGTCTCTGTAGGCTGGGCTTATCAGGATGTCTTGTGGAGTGACACAAATTCATGATGGTTTCATTGTTTTGTCCCAGACCATGGCAGTTAAACAGGAGCCAGTGTTGTTACTGAACTTGTATTGTTTATTGGGATGTTTCCTGTAATAGTGTCAGTGTAGTATCTGAGCCATTCATTAATAAAATTTTCATCATCAACATGTCCAAATGTTCCCGAGCTGAATGTTTACCTCCTGAATACTCTAACATCGTAGTGTTTGACTGTGAAAAGCCCTCGAGTGTAGGGTTTTATAATTAGGTGCATGGCTTTGGGTATTTCTGTCGCTGTTAGCTGTTCGTATGCTGTCAGTGGCGGGTTTGACAGAACTGCCTGCCATTTACCATACATTTCACAAATTCATCGTCTTGATATGGGGAATCGGCCTGTCTACCTCTTAATAACAGCTGACAGGGGACCATGTTCATGTCATTTGATGTTTGCAGGTGGAGCCTCTCATTTGCATGGCTCCATGCCACCTTATCTGTGTCCTTAGAATTGATCAGACTTGCTATATCTGCTAATGTCAGCAGCCATCTGATTATGAGGTTACTCTGCAAATATCGCAGCCATGTCTGTTGGCTCTAAACCAAGCTTTGGTTTCGTGTTTCGTCAGTATTTTTATCGCCGGTTTAGCAGTGTTTTCCCATTGTTTTGTTGTTTCTTTTTTTGTAAATGCAGATTGGCAAAAGTAGCATTGCATTGATTGTTTCATTTTGCTTATATTACATGCTGTGTTGTGCATTACGTTCCTTGTTGATAGTTCCTAGCTTGATTAGCATACAAATTAGCTGCTGGTGAAGAAGCCAATTAGAGCAAGTCGCACTTGCAGGGCCGCCCACTTTAGAACGATTGCAGCACTTTGTCAGTTATAACTACCTATCAGTTTTCAACAAAAAAACCTCAAATGCGTTTCTGAGTTACAGAAATTTAGCGCAATGCTTTATTGGGAATTTTTAAAAAGCGGCGTTTCAGAATGACCTTTTCCAGCCTGCTAAGCATTGTGAGTCAGGGTGCTAATCATGGCGGAAGGTTTGAGATTCATTTGAACCTGAGCAAACTGATGCAGGGCTGCCAACTGTTACGGAAAATCTATATTATTCCATTATAAACCTAAAATTATTGACATCAAAAGCATTGAGGTAGTTTGCAAACCCTATAGACTATTTGCAAGGTAATAAATCTGCTACAGACATGTAAATGTGTGTTCATGCATGTGCAGACTTGTCTCGAATTGAAAATCTCGTGCCAGCCAGCTGACCAAAGTTGGCAGCCCTGCTGATGTGGTGGTTTTGTTGTGCAAAGATGGGAGGTGGTGCCCAGTATCTGGAAGCCAGTTCACAGTAGTGATCCTAGTGGAGAGGGGTGCTGTGCTTATTCGCTCTTGTGAGCTCTGAGCTTGGGAAAGAACATCCCACAACTGTTTTCAGGTTGGCTGCCAGCCAATGACTGAACTCAGGGTTGCAAGAGCAGACTGCATCTCCCTTCCGGTTGCTCTTATCTTGCTTGCCACTTCCTTTTTCACGCAAAACCAGCGGTAATAATACCAACTTCAGGTCCTGTCAGTGAGATTAGCAGTGTGGTTCTCTACCGTTATGATATTGCTTTAGGCCTAATTAGGGTGACCACTTAACACCTGTCAGGAGGGACACTGTGAGCTATGACAGGGTTTGTAAACTAGCATTTCAGCCATTTCAAGTAAAAGGACCCGGATTTCATTTCATAAGTTCTTGCTGTGTGCTGATTGGTCAGTCTCCTGTGATCAAGCATGTGTCATTAATGTTAATGGGAAACAGCTGGATGAGTCTTTCAATCAAGGAAACAGACCACTAAGAGTACAAAACTGTTTTGTTTCAGCTCTTTATTAAAATATTGATCAATGGAGCTCTTGACTGAATGACTAAAATCCCATTAATTGTAATGCTTGAGACATTTCTGTCGATTTGTTATTTGTTTATTGAGTCTTATTTATGTCATTGGCTCCAATGAGTTAAGAATGTGTTTCACACTCTAAAATGTCTTGTACTAGTATGTATGTCATGGTGCGTTTTAGTGCAGCCTGAAGAGCACCTCGTATCTGGGGTGTGAACCATGTCATCAGTTACTTTGGGGGGTGGCATGTAGTGAATCAGGCTTACTTGCAATATGGCAACGGCATAAGGGGACAATAAAAATTAATGAATTAGTAAACAGACATACAAAAAGCAACTCCCCTCAGTTTTGGAAACCACTTGTTTGTTCAAAACAAAGCAATAGTTCTTAAAGACAGCTTACCCATAGACATCTTCCTTAATGGTGGATGAAACCACCTGCTGCTCTTCTAAATGTTTGGTTGAACCTGGTTGAAGCTGGTCCTTATGGGAATTTTTTGACCAGGTACTATATTTCAGCTCATGCATGAAATATTAACTGCTACTGAGTCATAGCATGCAAGCAGAAGGAAAACTGTGGCTTGTACGTGTGTGTGTGTGTGTGTGTGTGTGTGTGGTTTGGTTTGTTTGGGCACCTTTATTTCTTCTGTTTTTTTGCAGACGTCGCTTGGGGTGGCAGATAGTACACAGTGTACAGGGAGCTCAGCCCTGTGTTGTGGTTGAAGGGCATTTTAGTCAGCATTAATCATATCTTTCAAACATCAGAGTGTGCTGCTGATGACAGCAGTAGCCATAGATTTATAGTTGCAAACTGCTTATTTTATTATCATTCTTTAATAGTTGGACATGAAAAGTAGATGAACCACAATCAAAAGCTAAATGCGGAGTTCCTGTGGGGTTGGAACATTTTTTATAAGCACAGCTTTTGGTGTTATAAGACCTCTGGACTGCAAAACGTACAATTTAAGATGCTTTTAGTCTATGGCAGCTCCTTTGGAAATTTGTTCAGAATTGCTGGTCAACAGCTAACTGCAGTCCTACATGAAAAATAGTAGCGGATTGATCGAAATATAAAAGGGTAGTTAAATATACAGAAATGGTTTATCTCTTTCTCAGCTGATGGGTTGCAATCTGAAAGTGGGTCACGAGGCCAATTTCAGTGGGTTGCAGAGTGTGTGGTCGACACATCGTACTGCCTGCACCACGCCTCCCAACAATATTGTTTTTGTATATTATTGTTGTATATTGTTTTTTTTCTGTTGTTTTTCTCATTTGAGTTGTGAATTAATGACTAAGGGAAAATGTGGGTCCTGAGGCAAAACCAGATGGAAACCACCTTCACTGTCATAAATGTTTTTGAGGCCCATGTGATGGGAAACAGTTAGTTTTTGCCTCAAGCTCTGACTGTTGGGCCCTTCTCTTCACAGCCAACCTAACTGGCCACGTGGAGAAGGTTGGAATCGAGAATTTCGAGCTGCTTAAGGTGCTAGGCACCGGAGGTGAGTTACTAAAAGCAGGAAATGATGTAATTTCACAAAAGAATGTGACTGGCTATGTGATGTTCTCTGTGTTGACTGTCTTTCAGGCTTTATTATATTAGGCTTATCAAGGTTTTTTTGTTGAAAAATAGTTTAGACTGAAATCAATGTGTCATGGTATCCAGAGAGCATCCCAGTATTAACAACTGCTCAGTGATTCCCATTGCACTTATTTTATTATATTGTACAGTACATATTGTATTTAATCCTACATTCCTTGAACTGCACTCTTGCTCTTTATATACATTTATTGACCATACATTCACATTGGATGTCAATGAGAGCCACTGACAAATTCTTTGTTTGTCTGGACATTCTTGGCTAATAAACCCAATTCTGATTCAGTTTCCTGTTGATATTCTCCCCGTCAGCCTATGGAAAGGTGTTCCTGGTGCGCAAGGTCAGCGGCCATGATGTGGGCCAGCTGTACGCCATGAAGGTGCTGAAGAAGGCCACCATCGTGCAGAAGGCCAAGACGAGGGAGCACACGCGCACCGAGCGGCAGGTCCTGGAGCACATCCGCCAGTCGCCCTTCCTCGTCACGCTGCACTACGCCTTCCAGACTGACACCCGGCTGCACCTCATCCTAGGTCCGTCTGCCTCTCAGCGTCATGCCTTTACGCTCATAATTACTGAAGTTCTCCATCGGTGTTTACAATGACGTGTGGCAGTTTCTAGGCTTTGGTTATATTTTGAATCTTTTACAACGACATTAAATCATCGCAAACCGAATATCACATGATTTTTGGGATTGATGCATCTACAATGTAGTCACTGTCTGCCGTCTTCCTGTGTATGTTTGTCGAAGTGGGATAACCATTTCTTAACCATTTCTTGCAGATACTGAGTTCCCTGGGTAATGATGAGGGGGATGCTGGCCTTAACTGCACTTATTTTGGTGACCTTGGCTGGGCCACATGTCATGTCAGATGGGGGTGTTTTTTATAGCGGTTTGGTAGCTTCTCATGCATGTGCTTATCGGTGGACGGAACTCCGTGTTGTATGTTCATGCCAGGCTGCCCTTGCAGATTACGTTAGCGGGGGGGAGCTGTTCACACACCTGGTGCAGAGGGTCCGCTTCACGGAGCAGGAGGTGGCACTGTACAGCGGTGAGATCGTGCTGGCCTTGGAACACCTGCACCAGGTAAGGGCGCCTTCAGAGGCGGGGGGGTCGGGGGCGGGCAACTGTTACCAGCAGTGACAAAAAATACAAAATGTCTGCATGTTGTGGTTTAACAGGAAAAAAAAATCAGATATAAATGAGCCTGATTTGAAGTAATCCTCATTTAGTAAAATAGTGCTGATATATAAAAATGATGACTTCCCAGTATTAGGAAGGCATTAAGCCGTCTTTGGGGTGTGAAGTGGTCATTTTGCAGTGCTAGTTCAGACTTATCTCCTTATGGACGGGCCAGTCAGGTCTGTTTATGAGTAGAAAAGGAATATGAGGGAGTTGAAAACATTTACTTTAATCACTAATTGTTAGAATATTGTCCCAAGAAGAAAGAGGGCCAAAATATGCTAAGTTTACAAGTGTATATATTAATGCCTGCTTATCTACATCGATAGGTGTGAGAAGTGACATTTTCTGTTTACATTTACATGTATTTATTTAGCAGAAGTTTGTCTCCAAAGTGAAGTCCAAGTGAGACAGTTCAACATTTTATTTCACTATTCACTGATCTAATATTAGATGCAGCATAAAGTGTATTTATCTTTTTCCTCTTAACCCTGAATTCTGTCTCCTTTGGCTCCCGTTTACACAATGAGAAATGAAACAGGCCTTAAATGGGACAATTTAAAAGGTGCAATGACATCCTCCCTGAAACCATGGAGAGACGTGTTGACATTTAAATGGTAGACAGTTCATTTTGTTTGTGATATCTAGCTTCTCCACTGCAGAGGTCCTTGAGTAAAGAAGGTGCAGGATCAGGTCAGAATCCTGCTGCTGGGAAAAGACTTTAATTTTTTTACAAGATTAGCTTCCTGTTTTACTAAGACTTGGTAATGAGCAAAGTTTGGTGACACATTATATTTCATGAAATTTTGTCTTTCATCCTTTCATGTGCTTATCTTCTTATTTCCTATCCTGGTCTGGGTCACAGGGGAGCTGTGGTCTATCACAAGCAGCATAGGGCACAAGGCTGTGATTCACCCTGGATCAGTGGTTGGCAATTTAGAGACACCAATTAGCCATATCTTTGGGCTGCATGAAGGTCCCAGCAGTCTTGCTAACTTGCCTCCCAAGAATGAACTTGGGACGCAGTGAATCATGGGATTGGTCTCATTAGTGAGGATGATACCAACGCATCCTTAATGTTTGGGGCGATGTTTACCATCCTTAATACTTCTGTTGTTGATAGTGGAACTGTACTTTGGCGATGAATGATGACGTCAAAAAAGTACGCGAAAACACAAGAGCCATCAAGTATGCATGTTTATAAATTATTAATATTTATATTATACATATATAAGCATTTTTTTACACGTATAAGCAGAACAATGTGCTAAATAATATGTAAATTTACCAGTGCCTATTTTATTTGAGATCAAAGGTAACGATTGCTTCAATGAACCACCCCGTAAATTCTGTTAGCATATTTTGCCAGTAGGTGGCAGTAAATGCTTTATATAGTGTTTATGTCTTTTATTTCAGATTAAGGGGAGCTTCTGATTCTTGTTCACTTACATTTATTGAATATAATTAATTATGATAATGTTGTCCATTCTTAAAAATCTCCGTGGTGTCTGTTTATGATAACAGAAGCTCTATTTGGCCAACTTACTTAAGATATTAGGCAGCTTGGTGCCTCCAATCGGGGAGGGATGTTGCAGTTGCAGTTCTGCTCTGTGTGGGTGCTGTTTGCATGTTCGGATGTTGCCAGCAGCAAAATCAAATTCAGCATATATTTGTCATACAATAATAACATTTCTTAGTTTCAACATTTGATGTTGTCTTTGCTCTGTTCTGTCAGGTTTACATGATTTGCAAATCACTGCATTCTGTTTTTATTTTACACCATGTCCCAACTTTTTAGGAAACGGGGTTGTATTTAAAAATGTTACGGACTCTACATTTGCGTGTGCTGTTCGTGAAATGTTTGTTCGATATAAAACGGTTCGTGAACATCAGAAAGTTGGGAATCTATACTCCAGAGGTGGAAATTTCAAGTCCTGAAATCCAAACTTTATTTTTTTTTTTCAACCAACTAGGACAAAGATTCACAGTCACAGTTCCATTATCAACCTAAAATTAGCTACATCAAAAGCGTTGCGATAGTTTGCAGACCCTACAGACTATTTACAAGGTAATAAAACTTACATATTCCATGTTATATTCCTTCTTTAGCTGGGTATTGTCTACCGAGATCTGAAACTGGAGAATATTTTACTGGATTCAAATGGCCACATTGTGCTAACAGACTTTGGTCTCAGCAAAGAGTTTGATGAGGTAAGTGGAAGTCTAGATGCTTTGCCCAACTGGACCCGTGTGGACGAATTGCAATGAGAATTATGTGTTACTGTAATGAGAAAAAATATGAGTTGTCATCTCTGACAGATTGTGTTGAAATATTTTCAAACACATTATGAACAATGTTTGCATTTTGCTTCACTGATACATTGAATCTCTGTCAGCTTATGCCCTCTATAAATGAAAGGTCTCTTTTCCTGCATGCTGTTTGGCTCCATTTGGGTTGGTGTATTTAGATGATCGATAAAGCTTGATCAAGCTCGGCTCTCAGGCTCCTTTGCAACTCATCGGACAGAGCTAGACTGTGTAAAACCAAGCACTGAGACCTGAGCCGTGAATATCACATGTTCAATAGAATATGGCCATATATTCACAATTATAATCAAAAAGATGATATGCCTTTAGAATTTAGTATATAATTTAACAATAATTGTAGTCTGTACTTATTGCGATGATTAGTCTCTTCAGGTGCCTACTGGCTATAATATTTTTAATTCACAGACTTGAGTTAATGGATCTTTGTTCTGTGTGTGTGTGTGTGTGTGTGTGTTGTCGTTCAGGTCAAGAGGACGTACTCCATCTGTGGAACTATAGAGTATATGGCTCCTGAGATTGTGGAAGGGGGTGAAGCTGGCCATGACACGGTAAAAGTGGGGCTGCTTCTCCAGCTCCTCTGCTGATCTAGTGCCTAATTGTTGTGGCTTGACTGGTCCTCTGCTGGCTGCTAGGCGGTGGACTGGTGGAGCCTGGGGGTGCTGATGTATGAGCTCATGACAGGGGGGTCCCCCTTCACCGTGGACGGACGTGAGAACTCTCACACGGATATTTCCAGGTAAGTACAGAATCCCCAGCACATCTGCAAGGGTTCCGTTCTGCCACAAACGTGAAAATTCACTAAAAATGCTCAGGCGACCTTAACCTCAATCCATAACAGTCTGCTAGCCTGAACAAACACAAAACATTTATTTATTATCAGTTTCTAAACAAACAGTACTCTATACTTTGCACATTAAAATGCCTTGTCATTTCTTATCTAGACATTTATATATTACAAAGGCCATCTAAGTTATGCCCCTGTATGTGCAAAGGCAGTGCTGTATGCACTGGGAGCACTGCTGTATGCAATGGGAGCACTGCTGTATGCGCTGGGAGCACTGCTGTATGCGCTGGGAGCACTGCTGTATGCGCTGGGAGCACTACTGTATGCACTGGGAGCACTGCTGTATGCGCTGGGAGCACTGCTGTATGCACTGGGAGCAGTACGTCTCGTAATCATTAAAAATGCAAAATTACTGGCACTGAAATTACAGGCATTCTTCACTGGGGTGTTCAACGTGCCTTTTAATTTTTCCTTCAGTCGGCATTCTCAGTATGTTTATCTCTGAAGTGCCTCTTTTCTCAACTCACTAAGGAGGATACTAAAGAGAGACCCCCCATTCCCAAAAGACATGGGATCCCCAGCCAAAGACATCATCCAAAGACTGCTCACCAAAGACCCCCAGAAAAGGCTGGGGGCTGCTGGGGCAGACTGTGTGAAGGGACATCCTTTTTACCAGGTGGGGCTCACTCAGGGTCTTTCTTACAACTGCACATTCTGTATGCTTACATGGTGAAATGTTTATTTTATTGTACCAAATTTGAAACCACTACTAAGTGGTATGTTAGCATATTATTAGCCTCTCTTAATGTGTCAACATTAATGTGTCAACTGTGTTACTGGTTTTTTAGGCCATCGGTCAACTTTTCAATATACTGTAATAAACAATTTCCCTTGCAATAAGCTTTTTTTTAAGCTGATAATTTTTTAACATTTACACCCTTGCTTTTATTTAAAAAAATGATCCTCATATTTTATTCCTTACTTGGTTTTTGGTTCCTCTCCTCTGTTGTCCTTTGGAATTCTTTCCTTTTTCCCTGTTCCGTGCACCTAGATGCATAATTTTCATTGGCCCATAAAGTTTTATGTGCATTTTATACTTTATATTTATGGTCTTTCCATCGTATTCCTTTTAATTAAACATTGTAGGGGTGTCAGTTATAGGGATACAGTATTCTGCGTAATTTAGATTCCCCCAAACACCAATGCCAGTCAAATGTCTGGACACACATTGGTTTATTTGCACTATTAAAGTTACACTTTTGTAAACACTTGTCCTATTCAGGGTCATGGGGGGGTCTGAAAACAGCATATAAAACAGCGAGTCCTACACACAAACCCTTCTGACATTTCCCAAACTTACGTGACTCTCTAGTCACGTAAGTTTGTGTTTCTCTTCAGCTTTGCCTTTATTGAGCTCTTTTAATATGAGCTATCTTTCTATTAGCCACCTTGATATTAGTTATCTTTATATGAGCTCCCTTAATATTAGCTATCTTTGTATTACTTATTTTTCTATAAATTTTCTTTATACTAGCTGTCTATATATCTATCTTTATATGAGCTATCTTTATATTAGCTATCTTTATGTTAGCTATCTTTATGTTAGCTATCTTTATGTTAGCTATCTTTATGTTAGCTATCTTTATGTTAGCTATCTTTATATTAGCTACCTTTATATGAGCTATCTTTATGTTAGCTATCTTTATGTTAGCTATCTTTATATTAGCTACCTTTATATTAGCTATCTTTATGTTAGCTATCTTTATGTTAGCTACCTTTATGTTAGCTACCTTTATATTAGCTACCTTTATCCTAGCTATGTAACTCTGTATTGTCTTTATATTAGCATCAGAAATGAGGATTTTGCCAGGATCTCACTCAGGTGTTTGTCACTGCAGAAGATTAACTGGGAGGATCTGGCTGCTAAGAAGGTTCCGGCACCATTCAAGCCAGTTGTCCGGGACGAGCTGGATGTCAGCAACTTTGCACTGGAATTTACAGAGATGGATGCCATGTACTCCCCCGCCGACCTGCCTCAGAGCTGCGACCGCATCTTCCAAGTGGGTGACATCACCAGTCATCTGTGGCTCTGCTGCTACAGAAGTAGGCCGTTGTGTGTGTGAGCGGATCGAACCAGGGTCGAACCAGGGTCTCTAGGTCAGTCTGTAGAGGGCAGTGTGTACGCAGATTTGTTTCTGCGTGTGCTTTAACTAGGAAATGCAGCGCTTTTCAGGCAGGTAATTTGAACCGGCAATTCATTTTCTATATATCAATAAATCCATGCGTTGGCGTTGGAATTGATGCTAATTGGAGTGTAATTATGTCATTGCGCGTATTGCACATGGGCATACGATGTGCGGCGTCCATTTTAATGAGGTCGCAGCCCCGTACTGTGACCTCCCATCACCTGTAGATGCCGCCCAGCTCAGTGCCAAATCGGGGTCTGATTGCTTTTTCGCTCCTTGACTTCTGATCAATAGATCTGCTGTAGAGAAGCATCATGAAATGAAAGAGCGCGGTCCGCTGGAACCACAGAGTCTGACTTCATTATTTCTCCTGCGTGTGATTGCTGCACTTCACGCCGGCTTTTTTTTTTCTGTTACGCCCCCTTAAGCCGACATCCAAATATATATATATATATTTTTTTTTGCAAACGTTGCAATTACAAGGAGGGCGTCCGCGATGGCAACTTTTCACACGGGTGCTCTCTCTCCGCCTTCACAAAGCCAGCCGACTGAATCGCGGCCCATCGCCGACTCAAAGCGGGCTAATCAGACGCTGAAGCGCAGCAATTAGGAGCATCTCCTCCTCCGCTGTGCCCCGCTTGCTCCCCGCAGCTGTCTAAAGGGGCCGGGGGGGGGGGGGCGTCACTGCCGCCCCCCGAATCAAAGGCCCGACATATACACACAGCTGGGAAAACACGGCGATGGGGAGCGTCAAAGAGAGGGCGGCATTGTAACCCCAGATGGACAGCGAATGCGGCCCTTTCAAGGCGCCGCGCGTGAAGCCGTCTCGAGGGGCCCGGCTAGCTCGCCTCGTTAGCTCATTTCTTGGGACTTTTGTGAGCCTCCTTGTGTCACATGCCGTAGCTTTCGGGTGTTTTTCTTCCCCCGTTTCTTCTTGATAATCACGTAACTGTGTCAGCATGATAAAATATAGGCCTTCCACTGAGAGCTTTAACTCTTTGCTTTATGGTGTCTGTGTCAAATTGTGTTAACGACGTGAAATTATGTCGTATAATGAATTTTTAATTAGTGAGAAATTGGTCATGGAATGAAAAATTGAATAACTATTAAGCCTAGGTGAGAGGAACATACTTTGATGACACTTTAAACATGGTAGATATTTATTACCCCAAAACAACATAAACTGTTGTAAACAACAGATGAGTCAGCAGAATGGCTGCCGCTTCATGCTGGTGTCATGCACCGAACTTGCTCATCCCCAGTTTCCCCTTTTCTCCATGTGCTGTCCCCCACAAAGGGCTACTCCTTCATGGCTCCCTCCATCCCCTTCAAGCGCAACGCCGTTGTGGCTGACCCGGCCCAGCTGCAGGAAGGCTTGGAACGACCCGGTTCTGCTGCTTTGGCGCGCAGTGCCATGATGAAGGTAAGGGGGGTGCTGTAGGCCTAAGCTGTTCATGCAGATGTATTCAGTGCCTTTTACAAACTGTAGCCTAGTGAAACCGAACAACAAAGGAGATATAAAGGTATCTAATATAAAGATAGCTAATATAAAGGTAGCTAAGAAAAGGAGAGCTAATATAAAGGTAGCTAATATAAAGGTAGCTAATATAAAGGTAGCTTATATAAAGGTAGCTAATAAAAGATAGTTAATATAAAGGTAGCTAATATAAAGGTAGCTAATATAAATGTAGCTTATATAAAGGTAGCTAATATAAAGGTAGCTAATATAAAGATAGCTCATATAAAAGCTAATAGCAAGATAGATAATATAAAGACAGCTGGTATAAAGATAACTAATATAAAGGTAGGCAATAGTAACATTACTGATATAAAGGTAGCTAATATAAAGTTATTTTCATATTTTTATACTTTATATTCAATACCTCTGTTCCCTTATCATCATTATAATTATTGTTGTTATATTGTACAGCTTGAACTGTCCACTATTTATTTTATTCCTTTGTTCTTTATTTTACTTCTATTTATCGGTTTTGCTTAATTTATGCTCTTTGTTCTTCTGTGTTGTCTGTGAATGTAAGCACCAACAGTGGCAAAACAAATTCCTAGTACGTGATCAGTAAATTGAATTCTGATTCTGATAATGTAAAGACAGCTAATATAAAAATAGCTAAAAAAAATTTTAAAAAAGGGAACACTGAAGGGAAACAAAGCTATGTGACTGGAGAATCACGTAAGTTTGGCAAAATGTCACAAGGGTTTGTGTGTAGGACTCGCCGTTTTACGCCGTCTATGACCTGGACCTGAAGGAGAGCGCCCTGGGGGAGGGGAGCTTCTCCATCTGCAGGCGCTGCACCCACAGGAAGACAGGCCAGAGCTACGCCGTGAAGATCGTCAGCAAACGGTGAGCCCTTACTCAGGGGTGGGGTCACTTCGGCCTCGGCCCATTATTTGCTTTTTAACACCCCTCCCCCCCCCCCACACCACCACCTCCCCGGTATATTCGAAGAATGGAGTCTCAGACGCAGAAGGAGATCGCAGCCCTGAAACTGTGCGATGGCCACCCCAACATCGTCAAGTGCTACGAGATATACCACGACCAGGTTGGTATGTGTGTGTGTATATGTTGGTTCTCTGTGTGTGTTTTTGTGTGTTAAATGTGTTTTGGTTTTTTTGTGTTTATTGTACCTGATTTTGTGTGTGTGTGTGTGTGTGTGTGTGTGTGTGTGTGCGTGTGTCCGTCCGGAGCAGAATCCTAGCAGGTGCATCGACCTGCTCCCTTCAGAGCTGATGAGGAGCACAGAGTCATTACTGACTCCTTTTCAAACGCTTCAGCTCCCTTTATCCAGATCAAAGGCGCACGGCCTCTTCCTTTCCCCACATTGTCCTGACAGTGAGAGGTCTGACTGTGCTGCTGCTTCCCAGTACCTGCTCTTAATGTACCTTGATCTCAGCTGGATTTGTTTGCTCTGTCTAGTTTAATTTATCAGCCCTTTGAAAGAGCAAAAATGGTGTTTTTTTAATACCTAATAATAATAATATTAATAATAATATATATTTTTTTTTATTCTGTTTCATTTTTGTGTTTGGTAAATACTACTATAGAAATCATTATGCTTTGCGTTTTCATTTGAACAGCATAAGTTGTGATGTGGACATATGATTTAGTCTTAGAAGTGGCAATCTGGGTTGGAAGGTGCCGATCTGGGTTTGAAGGCGCCGATCTGGGTTGGAAAGTGCCGATCTGGGTTGGAAGGTGCCGATCTGGGTTTGAAGACGCCGATCTGGGTATGACGGCACTTGTCTGGGTTTGAAGGCGCCGATCTGGGTTTGGAAGGTGCCGATCTGGGTATGACGGCACTTATCTGGGTTTGAAGGCGCCAATCTGGGTTTGGAAGGTGCCGATCTGGGTTTGGAAGGTGCCGATCTGGGTTTGGAAGGTGCGAATCTGGGTTTGGAAGATGCTGATCTGGCTTGGAAGTTGCTGATCCAAGTTTGCTGTGTCCTGCCCCCCTTTTAGCTGCATACGTACCTGGTGCTGGAGCTGCTGCGGGGCGGCGAGCTTCTAGAGAGGATCCGCCGCAAGCAGCACTTCAGTGAGAGCGAGGCCAGCAGCATCATGCGGCGCCTGGTGTCGGCCGTCAGCCACATGCATGACGTCGGCGTGGTGCACCGCGATCTCAAGCCGGAGGTGGGCGGAGCTCCAGCACTGTAACGCCACACTGTGCACATGCAGATAGCTCTTCCTGAGCTGCGTGTTTGGGGCTCTGCTCTCAGTGTTCTCAACTCTGAACCTTTTCAAGTATTTTTCTTCATTTTTTCTATCTGCCTGTCTGTCTGCCTGCCTGTCTGTCTGCCTGTCTGTCTGTCTGATCTACGTAAAATGTTATTACTTTTATTTCTAGAATCTGCTGTTTACTGACAACAGCGAGGCTTCGGAGATAAAGGTCATCGACTTCGGATTTGCCCGTCTGAAGCCCCCTGACAACCAGCCGCTGAAGACGCCCTGCTTCACGCTGCAGTACGCCGCGCCGGAAGTCCTCAAATACGACGGCTACGATGAGTCATGTGACCTGTGGAGTCTGGGCGTCATCCTGGTGAGAATCGGGGACGGGGCCAATCCCAAGCCTGCTCCCTCCCTCTGCAGCATCGCTCTCCCTGGCCGCAAAAAGACCACGGAGAGCCACCAAGGGAGTAGAGGAATATCTGCATGTCTACATTGATTTCAATATCAAATACTTGTGGTTGTTATACTTAAATATGTATAATAATAATAATTGCTGTATTCCAGTTCAGCAGATGATACACCTGTATGATTAACGTTACTGATTCTGACTGTAGCATATACTATGATGTTTGTATTCTTTTTTTATTTTACAATGAGCTATAGATACATCTTTGTACATGTGGAGGAGCAGGGGACTGGATTGCCCCATTTTTGCTCTGTTTCAATCTTTGATGTCTGTTTGGCTCAGCACCAGTAGCACCAGTTAACCAGCATCTGATTCATGTAGGATACCCTTAATGTTAAGATATATGTAACAACACCAAGATATATGAACAGCACTATCTGTTTGCTATGTACACAAGAGTCATTGAATCAGGTATTATTTATAAAGGCTTTGTCTTCTGTGTTTCCTGGGAATGGAGCGTTTTGTGATGATTCTGATGCCAGAAAACAAGAAATATTGGGATTCTGGCAGACATTTTGCATAACCTGTGTCTGACAGAGCCGCAGTTTTCCTGCTTGGCTGGTCGTGAGCACTCTGGTTCCCTGAGGTCTGCTCCATGTTGCCTCAGGGCTGTACTTGAGTGATGCAGTGCGACACTGTGATGAGCCAAGACTGTATATAGGTACACAGTGAACTAGACAAGTGAGGCTCACAACAAGACCCCTGATTAGCCGCAGACAAAAATACCCCACAGTCACCAGAAATGGACAACCTCCCAAAACCTTTGTTGGTCTATAGCCCCCCTCCCCTCGATGTGTACAAAAATGACCTGTTCTCTTTTTTTGTGCTGCTTTCCATAGTACACCATGCTTTCTGGACAGGCACCCTTTCAGTGTCACCCTAAAAGCGGTGCCTCGACCTCTGCTGAAGAAATCATGCAGAAGATAAAAAAAGGGGACTTTTCATTTGAAGGAGAGGCATGGAGGAATGTATCCCAGCATGCAAAGGACCTAATAAAAGGTGTGGAAACTCAGGATCTTAAAAACATTACATCAAGTGTGAAAAGCTGACGCCTGATTGTACTGTGAGGCTGGGGATTTTTATATTTTTCTCCACCCCCCACGCAAAAGATCTCCTGACAGTTGACCCAGACAAGCGGATCAAGATGACCGGCCTGCAACACAATGTCTGGCTCCAGGATGGCGGCCAGCTGTCTTCCAGCCCCCTCATGTCGCCCACCATCTTGGGTTCTTCCGCTGCTGCTGTGCACACCTGTGTCAAAGCCACCTTCAATGTAAGAGCACAGTCACAGAACACGCATCACCTGTCACTCAAACAGGGAGGCCCTATCAGCACGCATAGCCCCTCCTCTTCTGAATCTGATTGGCTATAGGCCAGCTCTTCTTGATGGGATCAACAAGTTCCCACTTGGATTTCTTATTCATATGATATAAGGATAATCATATGGCTACTTACTTATTTTTAATAATGTGCTTTACTGTTTCATAATTCTTTATTCAGTGAACTTTGGCATCTCAGTGGAATCAAGTCATTCCTGTGTGGTGCTCACAGCTGTCTGTCTTTCTGAACTGAACCTTTAACTGACATTTTTTATTCCTACCCTGATTTTAAAGGATTTTTTTAATAATAGTTATTTCAAAATTCTAAGGCATCTTTGCATTTTCCTTTAAAGTCTCATAATCCTTTTTTCACCCTCTGCTGCAGGCCTTCAACAAGTGCAAACGTGAGGGCTTCTGTTTGCAAACAGTGGACAAGGCCCCGCTAGCAAAGAGGAGGAGGATGAAGAAGACTAGCACCAGCACAGAGACGCGGAGCAGCTCCAGTGACAGCTCACGCTCCTCCTCTTCCTCGCAAGACCACACCTTTTGTGGGGACACACCCCGGCTGCTTGGTGGTACCCTCTTCGCTCCCGGTCCAGGCATCAGTGAAGACCCCTCTTCATGTCCTCCCAGCCCAGAGTAAACTCAAGGACATACACTCACAGGCACACTCCTCCAAACAAAGATATACCCCCAGTCTACACTCTGCCAAGCAAACAATCACAGGCCACACTCTTCCAAACAAACACACGCTCCGTCGAACATACATTCACAGGCCACAATCCTCCAAACACACATTCCTCCAAGCAAACAAACACTCACAGGCCGCAATTCTCCAAACACACATTCCTCCAAACAAACACTCACAGGCCGCAATCCTCCAAACAAACACACATTCCTCCAAACAAACAAACAAACACTCACAGGCTGCAATCCTACAAACAAACACACACTCACAGGCTACACAAATACACACTCACAACAAATTATAACTCCAGCTTCCATAGCAATAGAAAATGGGATTTGACTGGTTAAACTGTGAGCTTTGATCCTGGAGTAGCAGGCAGATTTAGCCCTGTAATGGATACTTATGGTGCACTGAGCTGTTCACTTTGAACTAACTAGCATGTTTACACATGCGCACATTAAGTTTGTTTTGTGCGAGTGTATAAATCTTGTAATTTAATATTTTAACACGGAAGGTGAGCCACTTTGCCCTGAATTATCAGAGACTGTTTTCACTTTTAGTCAGTAGACTGGAATATGTTTATATTGGGCTTCACAATGTCTATTTATTGATGTGATGTCATGTTTTACGAAACCTCACGGAAATGCATTAATGGTCACACACGCGCAATAGTTATGAAAAGAACAGAATAATCAGATTTTTAACTTCTGATTTAAAAAAAACTTTAAAATTTCATTCACGGCTTTTATATAAACCCGTTGATCTGCCGGTCTGCTTTTTAAACTGTATGCAGTTTATTTTTGGTTGTTACCCCTGATTGTTTCATGGGCACTTTCCATGACCGTGACCACGGGCGAACATTCGAGACTTTTTATTTTAAACTATTTAAGAAAAGCATGCAGTTCCCAGACGTTTCCAGGTCTGAATGTAACCCTGGTAGCTACAGAAACTTGGTGTGTTTGCACATTAGTTGTTTGAGACAGTAGTTAGTTGTAACCTGGGTGAAAACCACAGCGGACTGATTAGGGGTGATAAACATGGATGGGATTTCTGTAAAAACACCAGGCTCTCCAGTCCAGCCTAAGGCACGAGGCTGGGGAACACACTGGACTGGATGTCGCTCATTATTATGGTGACTTAAAGGAATATGATTGGCTATGGGGATATGGTATCAAAAAATGTAGTTTCTGAATGGTAGCTGAGAAAGTCTATCAATTTTGAATTGTTAAAATTTTTTAGCAGAATATATTGGGTGGTTGGATTGCAAACGTTCAATTTTACTATTTCCAGATGAGGCTATCTGTGAATGCCAGCAATAAGCCTCACTGAGACCTACTCATCTGCTCCTGAGACTGTTATGCACTGAACGGTCTATATGCCAAGGTTCCAGTGTTACGCTCTTCCTGCTTGCTACCGATGATACGCAGTATTCTGACCCCATTTTGTGAGGTTGCCATTTACATGCTGAGAATTCAGCAGAAGACAATCAAAGATGTATATATTTTTTAAATCTGTTTCAGAGTTTGTCGCTATCTATGCTGCCCGCCGGCATAGCACTGCGTTTAAGGACTTTTCATAACTTTAAGAAAAGTTATGAAAAAATAGAGTTATTTAAGAATTTTTTTACATCGCTTTCGTGTTGAATGCTTTTAATAATTGTTTGGGAAATGCTTGTAGTCTATAAAAAGCTTAGTATTCCTTTTTGTGAGTGTTCCAAGCATGTTACTGCGTTTTGAGTCTTTTTTTGTGGGATAGTATCATGGCTGTTCTGGATGTTGTCAGCGATGCCAGATGTTTGAAAGGCAGAAAGTGGCTCAGACACTGAACAGAGGACCCTCTTTCAAAGACTGGTTTGGGCTTATACCAGTGAAATCGCGTATTAATGTCTAGTAAGATTCTGAATCCACCAACGGTTTCTTTGCATATTGTCTGTAAGCCGACAACTTCTGTATCGTAAGAAACAACCTTTTAATGATGTAGACATGAGTGGCACAGTTTCCTAGTTCCAGTGTTTTTTTTGTCTACACTGTAGTTGATCGAAGATTTTCTGGCATTTAAGACAAAAATAATCTATACAAGACCTTTCTGCCTGTGAAAACTAACACATTAGTTCACCCATCCATACACCCATATGTCATAGCTTTTTATGCTGTGCTGGGTCACAGTGAGGCAGGGCAGACCCTTATGAGCTGCCAGACTATCTCAGCAGTTATTTATGAAATGTTAGAGCTGAAGAGAAACATGAGTCTTGCACGAGACTCTCAGTGATTTCAAAGGTCAGTGATAAGGTTCAAAAAGCAGTTTTGAGCTTTGTTTATTTATATTGAACTTTTATATTTAACTCTATTTATTGCTTATGAGTTTGCATTTGCTTGCCAACCTGAGATGGATAGTAACATGACTGTTTCTTTAGCGACGTCAGTCAGCAGCGCCTACCTCTGGTGGGTTTATGAAGTGCATCTTCATTTCGCCTCGCTGTATGGCCTTGTGGAAGCTTTCCTTAACTTCATATAGCATTAGAGAGGTCTAATGCTCATTTCACTGTTTTAAGAGACCTCACTGATTATTAGTGAGTAATTGGCAGGCTAAAGGCAATCGGTTTCAGCGAATTTCATTTCACGAACCAAACTGTTGTG
Organism: Cryptomyrus ogoouensis; assembly: GCA_025773925.1. NCBI lineage: Eukaryota > Metazoa > Chordata > Actinopteri > Osteoglossiformes > Mormyridae > Cryptomyrus > Cryptomyrus ogoouensis. Next base: position 11,833,844 of record JAOYFF010000027.1, read on the forward strand.
CATTTCCAATAAACAACCAACAGGGGGTGCTGGATTGCAAGTTCCACGAGTTGGATGCGAGTTGGCATGAGAGCAGCTGTTCTGAGAAAAATTGGTGTTTGTTAAGTTGTAGCGATTTCACCATTATTCATCATGCCGTCAGCAGTGCTCACTGTGGAATATTGAAGTTTATATCATGCACAGAAAATTCTAATGGAAGAGAAAGGATGTCTGATCTAAGTACTTGTAAGTATCTAACTGGGCTAGACATATTTTAAATAACTCATTGATATTAAATTGCAACACTTTGGGTATATGTACACAAATATGAAACTAAGTAACATTTTTTTCCCAAAAAGGTAACCCTTTTGTGTTAATTTTGTTTACATTGTATTTGCTAAGCCATATTAATGAAAGTATGACTAGTTAAATTACTCTGAATTACTCTTGTTTGTTTAAACTGAAAAATTAACAATGGATATATGTTACATGGGGGAAGATGTTACAGACGTCAAAAAAAGTCTAAAATATTTTAAATGCATTTTCTGTTGTTTTTGAGTCACGGGGTATCAGACCCATGTGAACAGTTTATGTGTTATCTGTGTGAGAGTGAGTTGAATCAACTCATATTTATGGCTGTAAATGAAAGTATGTTATTGCACTTAGTATCATCTGTGCTTGTATTTTGCTTGCTTTTCTTGGTATTTGTGGTGTGATGTTTGCTTTTAAATGAGGTATTTAAGGGATGTTAAGGGCTTTAAAGTTAATATTTAAGTTTATGTAAAAATGGCATAGCTGTTTGTTGTACAATGGTTAATAAAATGGTCTTCGTTCTTATTCATAAATGATTTTTTCCCCTCTCCCTTAATCACCGGCGTTTCTCAACCTGGTCCTCGAAGACCCCAAATGCTCCACGTCTCCCAGCTCCTGGAGGGATCAAAAACACGGACTGTCTGGGGCTCCCCAGGACAGGTCTGAGGACAGGGTTGAGAAACTGCTTTATCCCTAAAGTGTCGATGGGATAACTGAACAAAGTTCACCGCTGTACCAACAGAGGGCACTCTACACTTACATCTGGCATTCTACAAACAGGAGATTAATTCTGTCTGGAATGTCAAGTGCCTTTTCTAAAGCCTTCTTATGTTAGGAATTTTGTGTAATATATGTAGCAAAGCATTGCTTTTACGTAAAGGGCTGGCAGCACAAATTACAGGTATTTCTGTGCTTTATTCTTTATTTTTGAGTGATTTTAATTATCTGTCAAAAACTATTTTACTATTTTAACCTGATATTCCTGCTTCTGGTCCTATGTTAATTTGAGTCATTAGATGTTGCAAAACAACCAGATTTTTTCTCTGATAGATGAGTGTTAACAGTGAATTCACTTGAATCCTTATTAGTCTTGTCTATTGCACTGACAACATGTAGTACTGCAGACATCCATCCATTTTCTGTACCTGCTGGTCCTATTCAGGGTTGTGGGGGGGGGGTCCAGAGCCAATCCTGAAAGCGAAGGACGTAAGGCAGGGAATAACCCGGGGGGGTGGGGGGGGGTCCCAACCCGCCACAGGGGGCAAGAACACCATTCATACTTACAGACAATTTGGTAACATCACGTCACATTAGCTGTTTTTGGACTGTGGGGGGAGACCAGAGCACACAGAGGAATCCCCATGGCAGCACTGGAGGAGAACCACTGCACCACTGTACTGCCCTACTACTGCAGACATGCTAACCACTGCGCCACTGTGCTTCCCTACTACTGCAGACATGATAACCACTGGACCACTGTACTGCCCTATTACTGCAGACATACTAACCACTGCACCACTGTACTGCCCTATTACTGCAGACATGCTAACCACTGCACCACTGTGCTTCCCTACTACTGCAGACATGATAACCACTGCACCACTGTGCTTCCCTACTACTGCAGACATGATAACCACTGGACCACTGTACTGCCCTATTACTGCAGACATACTAAC
>JAOYFF010000027.1:11845671-11860947 GCA_025773925.1 Cryptomyrus ogoouensis
CCCGGGAGGGGGGCAACCGCGCCCTCTCCGCCGGTCCCGGGGTCCCGGGCCTGGGATGGGGGGGAACTGAGCACAAAAATTGATTGGTGGTTTGGGGGGTAGCTTCCTTTTATCCCCCCCCCCCCCCCCCCCCATTAAGGTCCGGCTGTCCTGGCTGTCTGCCTCAGAGAGTTTCGGTAAGGTCTCCGTCCTGCTCTGCACAAAGGATTATGGTACAAAGGGCTGACCGACCAATCCGTGTTTCTGATGCTCATTTGCATTTGTATTACTGTGGTGCGGCTCATCTTCACGCAGGTTCTCATTCTCTCTGACGGGATATAATGTTTGTTATTCAGACGCTCCGTGTGCATGAGCTCTTTTCCAGGGGTTCAGCTCATCCCACATATTGCTAATTACCATGTGGCAGGGAGTATGTGTGTATACTGAGTATGATTATCCTATTCAGTAGCTTCTAATTTCTCCCCATGGGGATCAATAATGTTCCATCTTATCTATTTTATCTTGCTCAGAAAAAGAACACATTTTAACATCCGAACATTTGCAAATTAATAATAATAAAATTATTAACAAGAATTTCTTTTGTTCTGAAAAAAGTTACTGATATGTTGCGTGACTTGAAGGACACTGCTTCAGTTCCCAATTTCTCCTCATGGGCACCACAGTCATTCTGTGTTCATCAAATTTTACCACCATCTCACCTAATTAATTAATTAACTTGAGTATTTATGTAATTAACTTGAGTATTTTGAGTAAGTATTTAATAGCCAAACCTCATCAAGTTGTTTTTAAAAATACATGGAGACGTTAGATGTTTACTGCAGGTATTGAGGTGGTTTTGAAATGGCTTTGAGAGACAGGGACAGACAAAATATTATAGTTTTACACCAACATGAAGATCATTTAAACATCGTTCTCTTTGACCGCCTAAGACTTCTGCATGGTACTGTACATCATTCTTGAGAGTACATAAACACAACAATAAGATTTAAGTGTCTGTCTAAGACTATGAACCCTTCAGCAAGGGTGTCTCCTCATAAAGAGTGTTTCTAAGGCAGGAGTGGCTCACCAAGCAGCAGTCGTCTAGGACCATGAGATGGGTCTTGCTGTCAAGTCGTAGATGGATGTACGATGAGGGGGTAGTAAGGGTGGGATCCTTACTGTTTTTCATGGGAGTTGGGTAGGCGTTGCCTTGACAAGAGGTATTTAGAGGGTTGTAGTTATAAAGCTGGACTTGCTCATACTGTAGTGAAATGAAAATCCACAACACTGTGAAAACCAACCAACGTCGTCTCAATCAATAGACCGTAAGATTCAAACTTTGCATTCAAAAGATTCAAAATTAGCTAAAGGCCGCCCCTTTTTGCTTGGCACTTAATATCCTTTGAATTGGAAGTTATACAGAGTTTTTGACTGCTGGTGATTGGTGAAAATCCCATGCCTGTCATAAACAGTAGAGGTGTGTCACTGAGCTGAATTTAAAGGTCAGACTGGAACAGGAAGTGGAGAAGCACGTTTACGAAAAGCCAAGTGTTAGTTTTTGAAAAAATAGCCAGTCAATGCATATTAATTTCTTTGAAATTAATTAAAGCTGCTGGACAGGACACAAAAAAAAGAAAAGATAATATAGATATTACAGTACATATATATACACACTTTTTGTTCGTAAAATATAAAACAGTGATATCTGACTATAATGTGTTTTATTGCCTATACCACAATTACGCTACCAGCTAAATAGTGGCACCAAATACAAGTGAAAATAAAGAGAATTATTTAGGCAAAATCCTTATATGTAATCAATTCTTTTGGTTTCGTAAATATACCAAAGGATACATAAATGGTTATCATTAAAATATAAATTAAAACCAACAAGATTAAACCAATATATTTATTTTTTATGTAGTCTCACACTGTTTCAAATATATTTATTACAACATTTTATTGTGATTACAATACAGTTAATAATAAAAGTTATGTATACACAATAGAACTGTTCCAATGAAATATACACATATCCAACAGTATCTGTTTAATATTACAGCAATGAACAATATGTATATATCAAATATATATGTACACAGCTTGCTGTACATGTACATTGGTGTATATAAACCTAAAACCTAAAATGGAAATCATAAGTAAAAATATAATATAGATTAAATGTGTATGAGACAATAAACACTGATAATAAACAAACCTGAATGTTAAATAGGCTGTTTCTGTGAAGGATATAACTACAAACTGAGAACAATGTCTTGGCATGAAGATCCATGTTATGTGTTTTTAATCTTGTTGTCCGAAGCTCTCAGAATTTATATTAAACAATAAATACAAAATAATATTTTCATTGGAGAATTATTACAGAGATGATCCAGATATTCTAGACATTGTTTCTGAGTATCTATTTTCCTGCAGCATGACCCGTCCAATCAGAGATCACAGTGAGCCTCCACAGCATTCAAATGATGCATATATTGCAGTGTTTGCCAACCGGGTCCTCAGGGACCGACAGCCGGTCCGCGTTTTTGCTCCCTCCGAGCTCCCTGTTGGACATCCCACATTTTTGCTCCCTCCGAGCTCCCTGTTGGACATCCCACATTTTTGCTCCCTCCGAGCTCCCGTGGACTGTCTGTGGGTCCCCAAGGAGTGGATAGGGAAAAACTGGTATATTGTCACAAAGCTATGGGTCTGTTTATAAAAACCCATCCTCTTCATCTTCGTCGCCTATTTGTGCTACCTCAGCTGTGCCCCAGGCAGGATCAAAGGCCTGCTCACTTAGCCCAGTCCATTTGCCTTCTACCTCATTTCAAACTCCACTTTCATTTTGGATAGACAAAGTAATTCCCTTCTCATGGCAGATGGGAGTAAGCATGCATGTCCTGTCAAGTGGGTAGCTTTATCTTTAATGTTCATTGCTTTTTCTGTTTGCATCTCTCACTGGATGCATGCAGTGGCTGCTTCCAATTTAGCTCAGATGCACAGGGTAATGAACCAAATGACATGCAAGAAATTGTGTGATTTTTAATTTTTTTTTTGCTTCAGCCCTTGAAATGAGATTTCTGGTAACTGCTTGGTGAGGAGTTACACTTCCCAAGCGTTTCTCATTATTTCCTGACTCGTGGATTGCTGCACTCGCAAGTGGCGCCAGCGCGATGGGAGGGAACGCACTTTTAAAACAGATCTGGGGCAGGAGAACGCGAGTGGTGCACGCGCAGCGCTGTCATTTCACTATCGGCCCAGTAGGTGGAGTAATTGCACAGCAGACAAGCACAGATTCAGGAAGTTTATTTCCCCTGAATTTTCTTGATGAGTTCTAGCCAAACAACTCCACACACAACTTTTATAGGCAAATATCTATTTATTCAGTGCTTAGGTTTTCATTCTTCTAACTTGCCTTTGAACAATACATGCAGCAACAATCCAGCAGTGACAGAACTGAGGAAAGGCAGTAAATGTGGTCCATTACATGACAATGGGCAAATCATTTTTCATGGGCACAAATGCAGTTGAATAAATTCACTCCCAGTTTAACAGAGGTGCGTGTTAAAATAAACAAGCAGATGAATGTATCTACATATCTACACTATAACATTATATTCGTATGTATTTGGGAACCTGGTTCTAGGCAGTACTTTTGCACATCTAGAATCAGAAGCAGAATACTTTCATTATCCCAGAGGAAATTGTCGGACTTGTACACATCACACATTTGGTAAATACCGATTTACTGAGTGTAATTTGTACTGATTTGCTCTATTCTTCATACTTAAATGTGTTTTTATTACTAATAGTGGATTATTTTTGTCACCAATTCTGCAGCAGTACTGCCAAGACAAGTTCATAGTACCTGCAGGTGTAGCCGTCCAATAAAGTGAATCCTGATTCCAATTCAGGTTCTAATGAAACAAATCCACTTTGAATGAGCTCCCTGCCCTCGATTTGCCTTCCCGGTTGGCAGCATTGTGCGCCGGCCTGCTAAAAGAGCAGCACGGAGGCCTGCCTTGACCCTGTAAAGGAAGGTAATGAAGCGTCCTCCCAGGGAGGGCAGGCCACAGGGATGCTGCAGGGCATATCTGCCTCCCCCTCCGTCCCTTGAGACTCGTAAGACTTCCTGCACGCCTACCTTAAGCACTATCACTCTCCTTTGTGACATCAACTCTCCTTTTAATTATTCAAATTAATTAGCAGGCACTCACCTAAACTGCAGTTTACAGGTCACCTTTCAAACCGATTATTTTTTTCTTCTTTTGCTGGAGCAATTCATGTTAAGCACCTTATTCAAGGCTGAAACACCTTTCAGCCTGTAAACACTCAGCCATCTCCTTCCCTTGCCTTTTGGATCAAAACTGCACCGCCTTCATTTCCCTGTTGGTCTCCACATGTGTTACATTTAAGGAGGCAGGATTCTGTTCATTAACTGCTTTTATTTTGCAGCTTAGCTGTGCGTTTTTATCCAGAGTAGATTGCAGTTTTACGCGTTTATAAAGCTCGGTTATTTTTCAGGACCAATTCATGTTAAGTACTTTTCTCACTGGGTTGCAGAGAATTGAACAAGCCAGCTTCGGCTTGCAAGGTCCATTCTACCTGCCTCCCTTTTCTATTTCGTTGACAGGGCCGACAAAAATGTGCTTTCAATTAGCAGGTGGTTGGCGACAAGGTCTGGATCCCATTCAGAGTAACCGCATACTGGACTAATACTGGTATTGTGATGAGGTCACGCTAAATTTTCACAGTGACAGTGAATTAAACGTCTGGGGAGTCAATACCAGAATTTTCTGCCTCTTCATTTAAGTGTAAAGCTGGTAAGTCCTGTAGCTGATGGCTTCATACAAGGGAGATTGTTTTTTTGTTTTTTTTTGTCTTTGTGCCATGCTGATGCGATTGTGTGGAATGGAGAAAATTAAGATATTAATCCTTTGCATTTGTCTGGGGTTACAAAGACCCAATTATTCTTGATGTGTAGCTCTCTCTGCTGCCATTATACTGCTACCATTGTGCTTCTATAGTAAAACTGGTTGCAGGTTATGTTACTTTTTGAATTTACTATATCATCAAAAAAGAAAAATAACACATATCTTTATTTGATTAAGAAGATCTCCCAAACTACCAGGAGCCTTTCAAATCGATATAGCAGGAAAATTCCCAGTCTACCGTCTACCGGCTTTTATACCCCGGACTCATGTTTGTAAACCATGAAACAAATATATACAGTTTTCTGCAACAGGCTTTAACACATTCATAAACTGTGTCTATAAATGTTTATGTTTATTGCTAATAAAAAAATGTTCCTTGTGCAGATACCATTATGTAGAATTCCTTTGTCACATGTCCCAGTAGCCATAATCTCTCCATCCATCCATATTCTATGCTGCTTATCTAGTTCTGGGTTCCAATAAGCCTTCCATGCTGGATTTATGTGTCTTTCCATTATAATGACTAACCTGGGCTTGGATGTCCACCATAAAGTGATGACAGTGACCATTGTAAAGTGATTAGTTACTGAGGTGCTAATTAATCTGACCAAAAAGTTAATTTGCTCAGGAAAATAGAGCAAAAAAATTCAATAAAAGAAAATTTTCAAATGCTTAAATTCACTAGTGAGTAAAATGAGTGTAGCTTAACTAGCCAGTTCCCTAAGTTAACAAAAAATTCACACATTTTAACACACATTTTATTTCACATCTCTTTCACTGGATGCTCGCATCTCGTCTGCTGTGAAAGCCTCCTTATCCTACCTACACAGCATGAGTCCCTGCCTCCACCACCAACTGCCGAATCTCTCATCCACGCCTTCATCTCCAGTCATCTGCTCCAGATTCATCCAAAAGCTGCAGCTTGGCCAGACCTCTGCAACCCAGCTCCACGTCCCTTAACTCAGACCTACCACCATTTCTCATCTTCGCTCTAACTTGCAATGAATTCCTATAGAATTTAGGGTCTCCATTGAGATCTGGAGTGTGGGGGGGGGGATGTGTTCCACGAAGCAAGATTTCTCAGTTAGCTGGGTTAACTTCAGCTAGAAGTTATAATTGTCCAATAGGAATGCTCTTTACCTAAAATCTTATTAGACAATTATGACTTCTAGCTTAAGTTAGTCTAGCTAAATGAGAGATCTTGCTTTGTAGAACATCCCCCTGCTCCACAGTTGCAAAGGACAACCTTGCTCCCTTAACTCTCTGCTCCTATCAACCCTCTCATTCTCTGCGATCTTCCCTCTCTGGGCTCCTCACTCTTCCTCCATCTGAACTCCACGGCTTTGGTGCACCAGTGTTCTCCCCACCTGTGGAGTTCTCTTCCCCTGGATGACCCTTATTCCATTCTTTGAATATTGTCTTTATTTTATGCTTATTTTCTAGTGTTTGCTACTGTGTATCTGTGCCCTGTGTTCTTTATATTTCCCTCACTTATTGAATCGTTGGTTTCTATATAAAGTAAACTTATGTTGTAAATGTGGTAATTCATGTACTGTACAATGTTGTGCAAAACATTCTACAGTAAATAGGAAATAATCCCTGAATATAATGGCAAAGTGCCTCTGGCCCTGACGTTTCCTGGAATGGAAGGGAAGAAGCCCTTTTGTTTGTTATGGTTCTCTTGCAATTTGTGACGCAAAGGTTGGCAATAAAAAACAAGCCTTTATAAAATGCTGTGGTACTGTGAATTGCTAAAGTAAAAGAGTATTATCACTAATTATGGTTAAAGTTTTATCTTCTTAAAGAAAGTTTTATTATGGTATGTTTTTGTAAGTTGCAAGATGTCCTCGTGGTTTTCTTAGCACAAGGCCTGAATCATGGTTGGACTAGCCTTGGAATGCCCTCAGCGAAGCGATGAATGGATGCATTTATGGAAAATATGTGCTATAGCCTTTGTCCTTTGGCCTACTCTGGAAGAATGTCAACAAGGAGAAAACAAGCAGGAAGTGAAAGGTACTGAGGGGGATGAAGGTAAGACAATGCACCATAAAAGCTCCTTCACCTTTCACCAGCTCCTCCATGTCTGCCCAGGTACAACTGTCACCTTTGTGCTTTCAACGTTGCACAAGCCCATCTCTGCTTCTCTTGTCCTTTCCTTTGTAACGGTCAAGAACGCCACTCAGAGCACACATGAGGAAAGCTTCGCATTTGTGACCTGCATCAAAACTCCCGTAATAATTCTGATTAGGATTCTGCCTGTTTGCGAAGCGGCTGGGGATCGGGGATATGGGCAACCAGGACAATGCGATTAAATGATTAATGCACAGCAGGACTGCTGACAATTAAAATTATTATGGAAATTAAAATGACATTATGTCACAGCAGAAAGTCGATGATACTGGGCTCGTCTTTCGAAGCAATTTTCATTATTCCAATAATTGAAATTATGGCATATTCATCCGTTTAACTGGGTGAGGAGGGCTAAGAGCGACCACTAATTAAATGCAATCATTAGCATCTAAACAAAGTAATTGGGAAGTCCTTTATCTCCGGGGATAGGTGATAAGGCATCATCACCCTCTTCTACCAAAATGCAAAAACAAGCAATTAAACCACAGACAAAGAGGGTCCTAGCGTGTGAATCTGGCACTGGGCACGTTTGAAAACAGGCCTGATTGCTTTGATTATAGACCTCGCCTTGCCACAGTTGATTTGTTTATGGCTGCCGTTGTAGAATTCCTTTTCAAAGCTGCATTGTTCTTCACTGGGTTAAACTTGTAAAAAACACAGACGTTGGTTTATATTAATTATCTTATTTTTTTGCGTACAAAAGGATATCAATTAATAGCACCAGCAACGGCTGTGTCAGCGCCACAGGGTGGGGGGGATCGCCCAAATGACCGGCTGTGCCCCCCCAAAACGATCACCCAAAGATTCTAAAAAAAAGAACAACTAAGACATTTTGTGCAATTATAGGTGATGTGTCTATTTCTCTCTGTCGCTATCAACACCCCTTGTCCCTCCACACAACTTTTACTTGGTCTGGCCCAAAGACCGAACGAAAGGTTATGTGAATGAAAATGTTAGATCCTCCAGTCCTGGGCAGCAGGAAAGAACAACAACAACAACAATAATAATAATAATAATAATAATAATGATTGAGGAACTGTAAGTTGCTGTATGCATATGCATATATAGATGTTTTGCAATACCAGTTTCTAGTCTATGGGTCCCATATAAAGAAGTAATGCATCAGTAGTTCTAGTTTCCATAATCTATGAGACAGGTCCGTACCTTTACATAACATGTAATTATTAAAAGTATTTTATTTATATAGCACCTTTCTAGAACAAATGTCACAAACTACTTGACAAGAAATTTCTAAAACAAAGATATTCAAACAACCTGCATAAAAGAATTCTAAGTTGTTTCGTAAGAGAACGCGTCCTGCTTTTAACCCTGGAATATGTTTATTCTCCCTTGAACTTTTATTGCTTATTTTCTCTTTGTCTGAAGAGAAAAGATTTGCTAGAACTCTCGCTGTGTATTTAGTTATGTCTGCGGCTGCCACCTGCTATATTAACAGTGACAGCTGAAGGGCTTGTCTTGTATTGTTTTTAAGTGAAAGGACATTTCTTTTTGTAAATTAATGTGATAGTTATTTTAACATCTTTTTAATCCTCGCAAAGGTATCTTATTTTCCATGCTCTGCCTGCTATCAGATGCTCCATATGTACTATGACGACCTCGACTGTGGCCCTCACGGCATTCTGGTGAAGGTCAAGCGTAATAATGAACATGTGACTCAAGGTATGTTCTGTGTACCAGTGTACAGCACTGGGTCAATTTTTTTCACATTTCTTCATTTGCTGCAGATCTGCAAGACCAGTGATATCTAACAAGACTAAGTGTATGATGCTGTTGGGGACGTTGCAGCTCTTCCTACTTTCATGGTAAAGTTAGTCCAGAGTGAAGTCCAGCCTTCTGTTTACATCCATCCAAACATCCATCCATCCAGATTTCCACTGCTTTTCCGGGGTTGGGTACCGGGGGCCGCAGTCTGAGCAGGCATGTCCAGACCTCCATCACCCTAACCCCCTTCAGCTCATCTGGGGGGGGGGACCAAGACGTTCCCAGACCAGCCAAGAGATATAATCTCTCCATTGTGTCCTGGGTCTGCTCCAGGGTCTTCTTCTGGTTGGAATGGGTCCAGGAGGCATCCTAGACAGGTCCCCGGACCACCTTAGCTGGCTCTTCATGATGTCTTCTGTTTCCAGTGATGGAGAACTAGAGAAGACACTTCAAACATGTGTAATGTTTGTTCTCCCAAGCCTTGATTGCTTTGGTGAAGTGATGTATGAACCCTGTAGTATTGAAACTTTTGCACCAAACTCCTCTCCTCTTTTACAAATGTACCATTTCAAAGCCTCTTCTAAAGTTACCCCAGCAACCATTCGATAGACCCATGCATTTACATATCACGTTTGGCTAATCTATACCTCATTAAGTCATTTAACTAATTAAGTTTGTTAATTAATTGAGATGCTGGTGCCCCTGAGGAGACATTTAGAAACTGAAGTGGTCTTCATCTAGCCATCTAACAAGATGTCAGTAGCTTTTTGGGGAACAGAAGAATATTTTGTTACTCTTTAATGTGTTGCTGATTATTTGCAAATGTTCTAATGTTAAACTGTGCTTTTTGTCTGAGCAAATACACACCTACTGCCAAAATAAATAGCCATTACTATGTATGATGTTTGCTTCTGGAGAGGGTACTACCTCACTTTGCTGCACATGCGCACAATGACGAAAACATTTGCTTTGATTTTGATTTTGTCTTGACAAGACTAGGTAGGAAATATGGTGAGCGAAGAGAAGGAGATGTACAGGGAACTTTAGGAAAGGCAGCGTTTTTTGGAAAGCTCTAATCTTATCAGAAACACCTCCATGTGTCCCCAGGAAAAGCCAGTAAACTATCATGATAGTTCTTCATCATATCTCCATCAACTGGCCTTTAATTAAAAAAAATATGGAGAGAGGGATCAAGGTCATAGCTCAGGGCATGCTTACCAAGGAAGGCGTCAATCTCCATTCGTTATTAACACGCCTTCCAGACACTGTCCAGCCCTTCTTCCCTTATTTTATCCATCCACCTGAAGGAGGACGTTATCTCTCGCCTTGGTTGGCAGAAAGGCCTTTTTGCTGGTAGGGATGCCCCTTCTCCACCCGGACACCCCAGGCTTACAAAGATTGTGGAAACAGTAAAAAAAAAAAAAAAAAAAAAAAAAAAAAAAAACAATAAAAAAGCGAACAGATGAGATGTCTGGGACCTATAGCTCCTTCTCCCTTTCTAAACCCTACGCATAAATGATTTCTTTGAGCTGACCTTTATTTTCTTTGTTTTTTATATTGCACATTTATGTCCTTTCTCCAGTTTCTATTCCCGTCTGTCTCTCCTTGGAAAAATTTGCTCCCCTAGGTATTTCTGAGGAATCAGGCATTAATGTTACGATTATATACCCATTAAAAAAAGGGGGAATCCATGAGGATGAATTTTGGGGCTCAGAGAGCCCTGCGATAGTCCTGTGAGTGAGGTGGGCTTCCCTGAAGCAGAGACATGACAAAAAAACAAAAAAAAAGTGTGCGAGCTTCCAGTGGGGCTACAGAAGAAGGCAGACTCGAGGCGAGGTCGGCTCATAGCTTCTGGGTCCACCGACAGCCTCTCCGCGGCCATGCTCGGGGCCTCGGTGGAGAAACAGGGCAGCACACCGCTGCCCCCTGCTGACCTGTTAGCCTGAATGAGTTTTAATTGCTCGCCATTTGGCTGGTTGCTGTTTTGCCCTACCTGTGCAGCGGCTGGGGCAGCGTGAAAAGGCGCCGGAGAGAGAAAGCAACAGAGGAAGAATGCGGCTGATTAGTGAGGGTTTGCTGGGGCGGCCGGCCACCTAACAGCGCCTCCATTGTGTTCATCAAGGCTCCCCGAGCGGCTCTTTGTATGGACTAAGAAAGGAAAAAAACAAGCCGACTGACATTTTCTAATCAAATACGGCAATCAGGAGGCTGCCGACCAACATTATTCCTTTCAGGGCCCCTTTTAATTTATAATCAAAAATAGAGTAAAGATGCAGGTCATTACAGCTCTCTTTACTTCCGCAATAAGAGCAATGAAGAATTAATCAGTGGCTATTAGGTTGTATTTACTCACCCAGCAGAGGCTGTGACAGGGGGAAGCCTACTCACTCTGCCTGTTGTTTCTGTTCAGAAAGGTGGGGGGGTGGAGTTGTCAGCAGAATCGGATCCACACATTGCCCTTTAACCCGCTTGGTAATCAGAGGTACGAAGAAAAATCCAGGTGTATTCCAGTTTGTGTTCGCGTGGAGAACGGAACAAACAATTTTGCAATCTATGTAATCTTCCTCCATTCAGGATAAGAATGTTCTGTGTCTCTGGGCTTTTGTGGAAAAAGGTTTATTGCTTGGAAAGAAAGGGCATTGTGACAGCATAGAAAAGACATATGACGATGAGATTATTGATGGTCATTGTACTGAGGGATTCAATATCTTTTTATGTGTGATATTGAGCTATTGAACAGTGAAATGGTAGTTCTAGACTAATTTGGGCTGAGAGGAGAGGAGGAAAGTTTTGCCAAATTGTCACTGAGAAATTTAAGAAAGTTTGCTTAAAAGCAAATGCAGGTGTTTAATTTCCGAGTGACTATATTGCATGATTGTTGATGCTCTCTTTGTGAATGTTTTGTTGGGGAAAGGTGTTTTTGTCTGCCTGAATTTTCATTTAAGTGGACCGTTTTAGCATGCATTCAGAGCTTCTGTCTCAGTGTGCTAAACAGTTGCTAAAAACCAGGGTTTTTCAACAACAATAAGTTATTGAAATAAGTATTTGTACACTTTTGTGTGCTGTTTTATGTGGTTTGCTGAATTTTAGCAGGGCTGGCAATTCAAGTGGGTCCTACGCAAAGAAACTATCAAAGAACATACAAATACATGTTGCATACTCTGTACAACTTTTTTGGCAAATATGACATCATCATAAACCCTTGTCATTGAAATGGATTACTGTCTGTTAGCTGTCCTGATGTAATGTTATCTACAAAGGCTACCTCACATATATGACTAATGTAATTGTCAGATTTGTTCAAAGATATTGAATAATTAACTCATATACATATGTTTGTTAGATATAGATGTTATAGCAATTGCATATGAATGTTGTCATGAATGTTGTACATTGGGTATAGCCAGCAGAGAGACATGCACTCTTCAGATTCTTGAGGAGTGTTGTCGTAGCAACCAACAAGCGTGTAGATTGGGGGTGTGGGGTGGGAGGGGTGGCCGAGGCGGCTGAAGTGGCGGAGGGGTGGGGGGGCTCACCGAAATGGCAGACAGGTGACATTCAGGCAAGGATGGTCCAAAGGAACTTGCTGAAATGCCAGGAACTTTCAACATTTACTGCTGCATCTTCATTCCCCCATCCAGCCCTGAGGATCTGAGCTCCCCAGTGGGAAAACAAGAGCAAGTGCATTAATGCAAGAGAAAGATAAGAACATACAGTAATGCTTTAGTAGGGTCTTGCACAGAACTGCATGCAATGTCTCAATATTTGTAACAGATGTCAACTAAAATGTTACAGTTCTATTAAAATATATCATGTAACTATATTGTATTAACAATTGATGGTAATGAGATTCTGATGATCATAAAATAGCTTTATAGTATTGTGTATATATTACTAGGCATATTACTGAATTTGGTAACACTTCACATTTGTAATGCATTGCTAGAACATTGAAAAGCACCGTGTAAGTATACATTGATAACAAGCATTATTTAGTCATAACAAGCATTATAATCGTATTATCATATAGTGCTTGTTATTAGTGTATATTAAAGCTGTTAAAGTATATTAGGATGTTAAGGTATACTAATATGTTGCTAATGAATGTTCTATGAATGCATAATGAATGTTCTAAGAATGCATAATGAACACATTATGAAGGTGCAGTTAATGTAGTGCATGCTGTTAAATAAACAGTCCTGATTTAAGGGATATTGACCATCCTGTAACAGCCCCAACATTAACTTGTGTGACAGATGTTGGTTAAAGTGACTTGAGGAATGTGAGAGCTGGGAGGTGAGAATTGGAGCAAATTATTTCGGTTTTATTAATATGTCACCTGACTAAGAGTATGTTATGGGAACAAATCATGAAAGCAACTTGTGTCTTAAAGTCAGATCTATTTTAGGTCTTAAATTTATTATTATAGTATTAGTCAGGAATAATACTTGTGTTTTTGAAATTGCATTTCTAGTGAACCTGACCAGGATAAGTTGCTGGAAGATGATGGATGGATGGATGATGGTATTTAAAAATGATTTACAATATTGGGATTTAATATGCACTCAGTGGCCAGTTTATAAGGTACACTTGCTTGTTAAGACTAACACCATGCTCCGCTAACCAGAGAATTACGAGACTACAACTGAATGTTTCCAGCACACAGACAGGGTCAAGTGGTTCACGTACAGTTCAATTAATCATGAAACAGCTATTTGATTAAGCATGAATACAGCTAAAGACACCAATCCAATAGATTTTGAATGTGGCATGATTGCCATACAACTTCACTGCAGTACCTCAGAAAGAGTCACCCTCCCGGGTTTCTCGTGTCCCGCAGTGTGTAGAGTTTCACAAAGAATGGGGTGAAGAATAGAAGACATCCAGTCAATGGCATTTCCACAGCTGAAGACACCTTGTTAATGAGAGACATCAGAGGAGAATGACCAGACTCATTAAAGCTGACAGGAAGGACAAAATGCAAAAATAACAGCTCAATACAACAGTAGTGTGAAGAAAGGCTTCACTGAATACATAACTCATCAACCAATGAAGCAGAAGTCAAAGTGTGTCCTACCTGGTACTACATGTGCTTACCTAATGAAATGGCTGCTGTAGGTAGTTTCCCATATTGTGCCTCCAACCCTAATACAGTCACACCTACTGGGGAAGGAGCTGTGCATTAAATAGGTCCTGAACACCGGAGACTGATTTCTATGGGAACGTGTCATTTTCTCATTTATTCCCAAAGCCTTCGGCCCACACTTATTAGCAAAGGGATTGACCTCCGATTCTGGAGCGGGAAAAAGACATCACAGACGAACACCCGTGTGGGTTTTCAATCAAGGGTTCACTCCTTTCCACCTATCAAATCATATCAATATACATAATTCATACTTTCACAATGGCATATAACTGCCAGGTTATAATAACACTTCTCCGCAGCTGTGGAATTTCCATATTTTAAACTCTGCTCTTAAATACAATTGGATGCTGGTAACCCCCTGCTCCTTCGAACAATGCTGCTATACGTTGGTGGTATTGTATTATTTTTATAGCTACCAGCCGTCACAGAATTAGTAAGATGGTTATAACCTGCCAGCAGGTCAGCTACTTGCCTCCTTTTCGCTGTATCGTAATACATAGACAAAATGAGGTAAATAAAATGGATCTATTTATCACCGTTTTTGTATGTTCAAGAGGATTCTCACGTGGAAAAAAAGCATCTCCAGCTACTGATACCCAGTCTGGCCATTAGGGGGCAGAGTCAACCTGGAATGTCACCAGGGCTGAGATCAGATAAAGATGAAGGTTTGTATTGTCCCCTAACTCTGGATTTGCACTACGTGGTTAACCATTTAAAAATGATCCATTTTAAGTGACCAAAAGCACTAGAAGACAAGTTCTCCCTACACTACATCACAAAATTACTGTTAATCACCTTTGCCTAATATTTTCCATATCCATTACTGATTTCTGTATTTGTCCAGGAGATGCCAAAGGCTGTTCTGTTGTGTCATTGCGGAGTGAAGGCTGGACACGTGACCCTGCCCACCAATGAGGAACGGATGCATAACTGCTCTTTGATACCAGCCGATAAAAGGGACCGTATCCCTGTGTGTCGGCTATGTGGACTGGCTGCTCAATTATGAGCGCGGGATCTTCGTAAATGAGAAGGGCACTCTGTGACCCTAGGGCCACTGAAATGGGGGAGATGCTTAGCGCGTGCACGCATGTGTGCGTGTGATGTGTGTGTGTGTGTTGGCGTGTGATGTGTGTGTGTGTATGTGTGTGAGTGTGATGTGTGTGTGGGCGTGTAATGTGTGTGTGCGTGTGTGTATGTGTGCGTGTTGAGTGTGTGTGTGTGCGTGTGGTGTGTGTGTGTGTGTGTGTGTGCGTGTGTGGTGTGTCTGTGTATGTGTGTGTGCTTGTGGTGTGCGTGTGTATGTGTGTGTGTGCGTTTGTGTGTGCGTTTGTGTGTGCGTGTGTATGTGTGTGTGTGGTGCGTGTG
>JAOYFF010000027.1:11878810-11889073 GCA_025773925.1 Cryptomyrus ogoouensis
CATCCAACACCCTGTTCTCACCCTGATTACAGTTGATCACGTTACAAAACTCCCGCACATTGCTTTCATTGATCTCCAGCTGCTTGCGCTCGATAAATGCCGATATTCTTCTATCAATCTACAGCAGACGTGGGGAAGGGAAGACAAACAAAAAGATCATAACGATGACGGCGGAATATTGGAGCACAGTGAAGTTAAAAAAAAAAAAAAAATCTATATCAAATCGAGTTTCCAGTTTAGCAGTAATGAGAAGAAAAGCTGGAACCAAGCGAATATCGTCTGGGCAGCATATGAGTGTTTTCTTAAAATAACCCAGATTCCACAACTGGCGGATTTTCACTGAAAGGAACACTCAGATATTCTGTTTATCTGATGACAAAAGACAGCGGCCGGGGTCGTCTTCATCCACATGCAATTGTTTTGAATAATAAGAGGCCACTTCATAAACTGCCAAGGGCCTGTGCCTCTTTTAGGACCTCTTGCAGTGCAGTTCATCTCGTCTGTCCAAGTGCAGCACATCGCGTTCAAGGGCCCTTTTCTGCTGGATTAACTTAACCGACCCAGAACAAATATTACCAAGCTTTTCTTAACAATATTTATTTGCCTAGCAGTAGACACACAGTATTTTTTGTCACAGGAAGTACAAGAATGCTAGACGAACAGGGGGGAAGGGAAAAAGAAAAAAAAAAAACACATACTTGACAACTGACCCCTGACTGAGGCGCTGATGCGTTCATTAGTGGTTGGAGTTCGTTAAAAATCAGCCCCTGCCCTTGAGGATGAGAGCAGGCTCACCTCTGACTTGCTCACTTTGATCTGCACATTGGGGTCGTCTCTCTTGGGCTCGAGGCTGCCCCCCGCGGGGCTCACATCACCCCCGCCGTCTGCGGCCGCTACCAGCGCGGCATCCGCCATTACCAGCTGCTTCAGGTTTGCAGACACGGTCTGTGGAGGCGAAAGCAAGAGGTAAAGAGGAACCGAGGCCAGGATATATACATGAGGGACATTCCTCCGGCATCAAGACGACGGCTGTTATGATTCAGACAGCCCTTTATAGTTCACTCATTTATTCACAGTCACTTATGCTCTCTTTATATGCAGCTGGATAATTTCATGAAGTATCTGCTCAAGGTTTCAACAGAAGGAGCCTCCTGTGATCTGCACTAGCAACCTTCAGAAATCTGTCCTCCTTTGTAACACCATTTTAAAGGTTTAAAGCTTCAAAAATGTTCCCCAAAGGTCTAATATATTAATTATTTGAAGGAGACTGAATGCAAAAGTAACGTTTTTAAGAGCTTTCCCACTGGTTCAGTAAGCTGAAAAAATGAGACGTTAGAGGCGGAGTGAAGATGATCAGAGGCCTACCTGCAGTTGTGAGATGTGCTGATGGACACAGGTAAGCACAGAACCTGGCTGAAGGGATGAGATATTGATACGGCTTGGATTGACATCCATTTTCAGAACATCGGCCCCTAAATTCAACTGGGGGAAAAAAATCAATCAGAATTTCAGACAGCCAAAAGCAACAACAGAGCTGTCCTTTAAAATCAAGCACATCTTCTGTCAAACACCTTATCTAATTATACATTTAGGGATATATGGCTATAAAATGTTGCCATTAATCATAAATGTAACAAGGATTTCCGTAACCTAATCAAAAATCTCAAGGCAAGCTTTAATCACGATAGTCTACAGGAAACCTATTTTCCTTAGCTTTGCAATTGAAAGTACAAAGTACACAGGACATAAAAGTACAATGCAAAATTCCATAGAAAGATTGAGTGGGTTTAAAAAAAAATAAATAAATAAAAAAGATTTCCCACAGAACCTAAAAAAATGCCTGTATTGGGGCCGAATGGCCCCCTCTCGTTTGTAAATTTCTTATGTTCTTATGAGATTCTTCGGGAAATCACAATTTATTTATGCAAGATTGATGCTTTTGTCTTAGTTGTACAAACTAAATTATACACATCTGTAGGCATCCATGCAGTACAAGTTAGCTTTCCAAAGAATTTCTGTTGAAGATAACTAATTTATTTTTGATAATATACAGAAGCAGTACACAAATCAGAACTATTTAATAAACTATACTCTTAGATAATGTTCAGTGCTAGAATAATTTTACAATGATCAATAAATAAGTGGAGGGCAATGTGCTTTAATGGCGAAGCTTCTGTGTCTGTGGTTGGAAGGTTGCTAGTTTGAGCCCCAGCAAAATAGTCACGTCTGTGGGGGGCTTGAGCAAGGTCCTTAACCCCCAGCTCCCCAGGTGCTGCAAAGTGACTGACCCAGAGCTGTGACCCCCCATGCTTACTCTCACCTGTATTTGTGCGTCTCACTGAGAGCAAGCTGGGGTCGGCTCAAAGAGAATTTCCCCACGGGGATTAACATAATATATAAAGTATCACTATTCTATAAAACTTGTTGCAATGCATGTCCGACAACACATATCCATACAATATTAGGAGAAAGTGACATACGGCTTTTGTTTTTCTAATTTATTTTCATAGCATTTATAAGACGGGTGCTTTGCATAAATCAAACATTCGTGACTATCACAGATGACCAAGCAAAAAAAAAAATTCTTCACATAACGCCGGCTTTCAGAATCAAAGAATATTGTTTTTTTTTCCCCCCAAACCCTTCAAAAATAAAGGGAATACTGAAAACGGGGCGTTTACATGTTTACTGCCACTAGCATTTCCACCTAACAGTGCTGCGTTCCCCACGCGTGGAGCAGCATCTATCATCCTGCTGAAAGTTCAGACTTCATTTATTCTGAAACTCCAAAACGCAACACAACGTTTTTTCATAACGTTTTAATTATTTGCAATTTTAAGCCGTTGTGTTCCCTAGCAGGAAAACGATATCAGATGAAGCTATTAAATACACAACATCGCCTCGGTTACGAGTTACTAGCTGACAGACCCACAATTGCTTCACGTCTGCCTACCGCTAAGCAGTCAATCGCTCTAGGAAACTGCATGCAAAACAAAAGTATCGTACCTCACTAACTAATCTTCAAATTAACTTGGATAGGGCGTTATATAACTAGCCTCGATATTTACTCGATAAGTTTAAAGAGACACCATACAACTGAGAGTGAGTCCAGGTAGCGATCATTCACAGAGCAAAACCGCAGAAAGCTATGTCTCCCCCAAACACCAACCTCTGTACTAAATGCTGCCAGGGCATTGAGAATGGCACACACAGATTCGCGGAGTGTAGACGTGCCCTCCCCATGAGAAAGTCCTCCTCCGTTCCTGACTTGCACGCTCTGTGCAGACTGCTCCCCATTGATTTCCCCGAACTCCGCCATTTCTTTTCCTGCTCTGCGACTGCGCATGCGTCCTGGCTCTGCGCGTTGGCACGAGCCGCCTGTTTCCTAGAGATCTATTGGTCCTTTTTGGCCAAAAGGCGGGGCTTTAAAAAGCCCGGATTAACTCACGTGCAATCGCCGGCTTTCAGACTGAAATTCAAAGTAAAAGCTTTATTGGAATGGGGAATTGGCCGAACGTCTTAAATAGATTACCAAGAGCAGAAATTAAAATAACAGGAGGTTAATCTAATAGCAGAAGAGAAGGAATGAGTGTACATTTTAAAATGAATGTTATATTAACTTTAAAGTAGTGTGACAAACTATAATTTGAATCACAGTGGTCTTCAGTATTTTTTACATTATATTTATATTTTAACATCAGTTTCTCTCACTGGTTTGCTTAGGGTCTGTATTTGATCACAGCATTTTTTTTCTGACGGATTATTTTTAGCCCGACAACCACTTTGGGTTATGAGTTTATTTAATTACTCCAATACTTAAAATAAAAATATCTCATACTGCTAATTTGAATGATTCTATGTGACCACAGGGACGTCACCCCGCACACAGTATTTAATATTTTGCATATGTATATTATTTATACCATATCTTCATATACTTAACGGTTTCTTTTGTATGAATGTTTAAGTAAACAGATTCATAGCTGAGTTTATTGATTAGTTAAAGCTGCCAAAGAGCTTTGGCCAAATGAAGAATAGGATGTTTATTATTAGTCTTCATAAGGTTGCATGTATTGTTCTGGAATGTTATTTGTATTTTTCTTTTAAGCCCAATGACATATCATACTAATGTATTTATTGACAGACCCAGGTCAATACACCGAAGTTTGTGGACTGATCATGCTAAAAGTCTTGTGTATTTTATAGAACCATGCACTTTTTCTGTCATGTTAAGAAGTGTAGCATGTACCATGAGTCTCCCAGAGGCAGATATAGGAGGATTTGTGTGCTTATTCATTTTCATTATTCCATTTAAAAATTAAAAATAAATCGCAATCACATGTTCACCTGCAGAATTACTCGGCATCACGACGGCTTTCATAGTTTTTCACACGACAATGCAGTAGCCAATGCTATGAAAAAAATCAGTACGTAAAGGAAGCCATTGCGAGACGCTTTGTATATCCTATTTGTGTGAGATTGGCAACAGATTTTATTGTTTGTTATTGCTGTTAAAATGGAAGGAAGTTGGGGAAAAAAGTGAAAATAAAAGTAAATTGAATGTAACATGAATGCTGTCACGTAAATGTCAATTTAAGCATTTTGCAGAAACGGTTCCTTCTTGCATTTTTTGCACGTTGGCAGGCTGGTTCCCCATTTATAGGAATGTTGTCCATCAAATCAAGGTTGGGCAAGAGGGTGGGAACCGACCTACAATGATGTATTTCTGTAGCAAGTGACTGTGGGAAACTCTCCCTCCTCTATTCAGGCATTTTTCTTCTTTTTTATATAATGAGGAGAGACTGATGAAGGCAATAACAGAAAATAACAATTGCATGAACAAAGCACAAGCTCTCAGCCCTGAACTCTATAATGCTCTCTGGAAGGGTTAATCATTTTAGGAAGAATTTCTTTTTTTTCCCTCTGCTCCCAGGGCTGTTTTCTTTTAGGGAAAGGAACTGTAACACTTGACATCTTTGACACACTCTGGTTTGCTGTATATTCCCACGCAGTCAGGAGCTGGAAATTAAGAGCTGCTCATTTAATCCATACTTGGTACCTGTTTGTGATGGAGAGTTTGTAAAAAGGAGAAAAATGCACTATATAAAACGTCATATCTTTATTAAATTATTCTCCAAGAACACATTCTGCGGTGTAATTAGTGTGAGGAAAAATTATGGAATACAATGATTTTTCTATGACAATTTACAAAACAGACAAAAGAATGAAACAGTGCAGCTTTGACTGACCATTGTCTCTGACACTCTGCTCCAGAGGGCATCTCCCACTGGGCTCAGGATGTTTGCGGTCGGGAATAAGATGGGACACTTGCTCCTTACTCATATTTTCCGGATGTAAAGGGCAACCCTTGGCATGGAAGAGTGTGAATGGAGGCAGGAGGGGGGAGGGGGGGGCTGGGGGGGGGGTGTTGGAGAGGGATTGTGGCTGCCTCTCACCGCTCTCCCATCAGCCACCTGCAAAATAGCAAAAGCTCCCTTATTTACCCCTTCTGTTCTACAGAAGCAGATAATGAAAAAGGAACACGGTGGGAAGAAAAGGGAAAGAGTGAGAGAGAAAGAGTGAGAGAGAAAGAGTGAGAGACCTCCGGAATTGAAGTCAATCATTTTCCTTGGATGAGATTCCGTTCTTCGTTCTCTCATTCCCATTTTGTCTCCAGCAGGCCTCTGTGACAAACATACATGGATGCCTCTTAAAAATGATTTATTGATAAAAAAAAAACTTTAAGACATTTTCAGATTTAATGATATACTGGTGACAGAGAGACATTGCCTTATACTAATTACTTAATCTACAATGATCAAGTTCCATAACTTCTGGCCAAACTGTCCAAGTTGTTTTTAAGTTGATCCTGTTGCTTGAGCAGGAGATGAACTGGTAATGTAAGTAAAACATACAATAAAATGTGTTTATTGAAAACGCTTAATGAAACGCTGCTTCGGTGTTTAACTGAATTGCTTCACATGACTGGTGCTGGGTGTTTGAATCCTACTTGCTATGTGTGGAGTTTGTGTGTGGGTTCCTTCTGCAGTCCAAATGCATGTAGCTAGGCTGATTGGAGTCTCTAAAATATGCGTCGTGTATGTGCCCTGCAATGGACCGGCATCCCATCCAGGGTGTGTCCCGGCCCTGTACCTGTCGCACTTCAGAACTTCCTGTCATCCCTGGACTAGATTAGTCACTAGAAGCTGGAAGAACGGATGGAAATCAATACAGTCCCAGAATGTCCAAAAAAAAACAATATATTAGGAGAAAGACAAAAACAGCATGTCTGGTTATGAAACTAAAATTTGCAATATATTTTACCAGAAGTTGCTTATAAATTCATTGTTTCACATAAATTAATTTGCATAAAGTTATTTATTGTTGCTATTTGTGAAGTACTATTTAGAAATAGTACTATTCACGTTACTCATGAACTGTGATTCTGCAACTCCTCAAAAAAATATGTAGTGAAGTATACCTATTACCTACACCCATAAATCAAGATAACTGTTCAATATCCAAATACCCAAATATTAAGCATTCTTACCAAACCTCTGTTAAGCTGTTTTGTTTTAATTAAGCCAATAATGAAGTAGTAATAATGAAAAATACCAAAAGTATTGGTGTTAATTTGGGAAATGTAAATAGGTTATAAATGTATAAATGCAGTTTTAAATTAGCAAGGACTTACACAAGTTTGTGCATGTGAGGTAATATATTAACAAAAATGCCAACTTGACATTTGTAATCAAATTTAACCTCATGAACTTTCATAAATGGCAATTTTGATTTTCAAAACAGTATTTTTCAACAGATTGAAATGAAATGGTGCAAAGTGGACATTTAACAATAATGAATAAAATACCACTTTTAGCATTTTTTAGCACTGCTTAGGCATTCACCTTAACAGGGAGCAATGGGTGGCAGATACACTCTGTAATAGCTATTCCTATTATTCACTGTGCACTGCCATTTATAGAGTGGTCAGGCCAGCAATTTCATTATCCACGTAACAATCAGCCTACATCAATGCCTCTCCTAATGTATTTCCAATGGCACTACTTAATAAAGATAATTCTGTGTGGTAATGCAGGAGTGCACTTAGCGATCATGTGTCAAAATTGGATTTTTAGATGAAACTGACGAGAGCACAGATACAGAGAAAAAGATGATCAAATGAGTCAAGCTGCTGGAAACAGGGAAACAGAGCCTTCCGGCGGCTACAGCAGTACCCTGCAGAGCCTAAATGGCAGACATATAGTGAACCGAAGTGCTCCAATCACTGAAGACAACACCAAAAAGGGAGTTTGCATTGTTATTATACCCTCTGAGCCATTGGTGCTCAAGTCTCCTTCAAGTAAGCAGTCTGCCAAAGTTGAATGTCACTGTTGGGATACATTTCAGCAGTTTGCCTTTTGACAGGAGTTGTATGCTGCATACATCTGACTCTGATATTTGCATACAATGGCAAGTTCAAATTTCATACATGCATACATATATACATATATACATATATATGACATTACATTTTGACACCATTTATATGTTTCCCCCATTGTTACTTTGATCTGTTTAGCTTTCTGTCCTTTTCGTCTATGACTTTAAAAGAATGATAGATCAATCAGTAAAATAAGGGTGTTATAGCTAATACATAAAATGTAGCTCAATTATGAAATATATAAATGTAGCTTTATTATTATTATTATTATTATTATTATGATGTTGGCGTCCAATCCTGGGTTATACCCTGCCTTACGCTTCCGGAATATGCTCCAGACCCCCATGACCTGCCTAGAACAAGCAGGTATAGAAAATGTATTTATTATTATTATTATTATTATTATTATTGTTTAATCTTGCAATCTTCTGGCAGCCTCCAGCTCAAGGTCTCCTCATTCTTCCTCTATTTCTTGTGAAATGTCCTCCAGGACTATTTTCCAGATATGTGCATTGTATCTTAATCATTAATGCTAATTAAAACATTCTCCAGTGTTTTCAGAATGTGCATTGTTAATTGGGTTTGGACTCAGGCTGACTTCAGGGAAGATAGTTGATATTTTTATAGATTATTCTCAAAAAACAGCACAACACAATTGAATTAGTATGGTCTGTGTACAGAACATTTTATAATGGAGAATATTTTCTTCACTGGTCTCATAGCATGATGAAATGTGACAGCCTATTTTATTGGTTTCCTTTCCATAACTGCAATACTAATTTGATAGACCTGAGATCATGCATAGCCTACCACAAACAACACATTGCCTGTAACATGTTACATTCATACGCAAGAATCAACAGATTAAAAAAATATATACTTGCCGGTGTCCTTTTCCAAGGGAAGTTCCAGTAGGAAGCCATGAGCAGAGCCTTGTGTGTTTTGCATGAAAACTTTGGCTGTACTGTTACTATATCAAAGTTCGCAAACAGCAAGTTTACCCAGAGAAAAGGAAAAAATTACCAGCTTTTGGACATCTGTTTGCAGAAGGCTTTGATTTAATTTCCAATCTGAGCACCTCAGGTCTTTCTCAATATAGATAACGTTGAGATATCAACAGTTTGTTCTTATGTCTTCCGTTGATAATATGCCAGCGTAATATTTTATATTTCATTATTCACTGACCATTTATCATTTCATGTCATTTATTCACCCAACAACCAAGTAGAAATAAATGGGACAGCAATGATGCTCCACAATCATGACAATGAGACCTAGTATTTCTGCTAAGAAATAAGCATCATCACTTGATACCGTGGTACAGTTTTTCGTTTGGGAGATGGTATTGAGAATATTGAGAAGATGAGGGATACTGAAATCACACCACGGCACTGCAAAAAAGGATATGAAAATTAGATGGTAATGAAATTAAACTACTCACAACATGTGAATTATGTATGTAAATGTTACCCAATCCCAATTCTCCTAAAGAAGTCTTTGAGGTGCTCGTGCTTAACACATGACTTGAGTGCTCATGAAACAGGTGATCCAAACAAAACTATGAAACTGACTGCCACTACAGTTTGCATTCTTGGCACTCTGAACAATTCATACCACATGTATATCACAGCCATTTAGAACTTTCAATGTGAATTTTCTTATTTAGCTGCTTTTTAACAAATACAATAGCCGTCGAAATTTGCTGAAATTCTGAGACTTAGTGTGACAATTTCTATTTTATTCCTTCTGAATAGCTCAATAAGTGTTTGTGATTTTAATAACTTTCTTTCTTTTTATGGCAAAAGGAAGGAAAGAGGACAGCTTGGGGTAGGAGTGTCGTTAGGCCTGTTATAGGGGGGCCCTAGTCACCCCTAAAATGTACGCTAATTAGTTCAAATACTGTGGACCATTTCGATCAGACCCCCCCCCTCATAAATATCTAGTAAAGCTCTCGGTCCAGCGGTAAATATCACTACATGGAGTGCAATTTAAAAGCTGCAGAGGATTTATTTACTTCATAAAATAAGGATTCTTAAAAGTTTGCATGTACCTTGGAAATAGGTGAAGGCCCTTTTTACTGTGTTCTGTTTTTATGAAATTATATAATGGAAGACATTATTTTATTCCAAATTGTGACCCTGAAGTTAGAACATTTCCTAAAAGTAAGGTCTGTGGTTGGGTAACACAAAGGAAACTATTGCTAAAAATAATTTTCTTAAAGCCGTCGTGAAGTTTTCTCCTAAGCACCTGCATGCTGCTGTAACAATGTCGTAAAAGGCAGTGTGGTCATGTGCTACCAAGCATCGCATCTGGCACAGACCCAGCACAGCACTTCACCCAATCAGCACCTTCCCCACAGTCAAATATGGTGCTGGCAGAAGAATCGGGTAGGGATCTTACTCCTCAGTAGCGACCTGAAGGCTTGTTGGGGTAGATATAGCAGTCAGTGGAATACATGAAGACCTATTTCAGTCTGCTAAAAAAGAGTAAAGATCATTCATGCAGAAGGGTAATAAAAGTAAAAGAGAACATCATATATGATCCTGGAACACTGAGCTAACGCTAATCTATGATTTTTTTTTATCTATGTATGCCACAAATCTAATTACAAGGGATAATTTTGGAAGTGGAGCAGAATGTTTTTTTCGCCTAATTTGCGGCATGAAGACCCCGCCTGGCATTGAGCTGTCGCAGGCAGTTGCTTCCCCAGGCTGTGTTCCCCCCCCTCTCCCCCCCCCCCCCCCCCCCTCCCCCTCCCTCCCCCCCCTCTCCCCCCCCCCCCCCTCCCCTTCCCCCCCCCCCCCCCTTACCCCCATCCTAAT
>JAOYFF010000027.1:11905074-11927791 GCA_025773925.1 Cryptomyrus ogoouensis
GGGGGCGGGGGGGGGGGGGGGGAGGGGGGGGGGGGGGGTGAGAGAGATGATTACTCAGAGCATTCGGTTCGGAAAGGAGATAATTTGGTCGCTCCATCTTTATTACATAAGTCTGGGTAGATGACATACGGTTAAGGTGTGGTGATTAGTATTTGCTACAAATTAAAAGGTCTGACCATCATACCATATACTCCACAACAAATATCGACCATATATGGACGGCCATTTCGCGTGACTTAAAAGTGTTATTCAGAATAAAAACTCGATTATATAAAACCTTAGCACATAGTTCTTCCATCGCAACCAAGTGTAATTAAATGTTAGCATTTCTCTTCCTGAGAATTTACTTTGATTTCAAAAAAGCGACGAAACGTTCAGTTTCCAACCATTTTCAATCTCGGCTATTACGGTTTTACGGTAGACGCATTTATATTTATGAAATATGGACCCGTTTCAGACAATTATCTTACTCCCTAAATAAGCTTTAAAAGATTATTTTATACATGATTATTATTATTATTATTATTATTATTATTATTATTACTGTTTTTGTAGAATGGAACTTTTTAAAATGTTTAATTGAAAAATTTTAAATATTTGATATTAGCTGTATTTATAAATTGCTGATAATCGTAATATAGCTATGTACTGAAAGGTATGGTGCGAGAAAATTCTTAGCGATTCATTTTCATAGAACATTTCTTTTAAATTCATATAATGAGCTTTGGTTAGCGAAACGCGTGTGCCGCTCATAAATATATACATTTGTTTTAAATGAAATTCAGTAAAGGAATGTCAATTAAATTGTATATAATTTATTAATATGGTTGTATGACTATATATATGGCAGGTATCTATATAAGTTACAAGAAAATAAGAAGTACAAATAACAATGAAACTATATATAATACAAGCAAACTTGAATGTCGATAAAAAAATTTATACAATATACAGATCGCTAAAAACTATGCATTCAATCCAAACCTTTTACAGAAATATACAAGCTAGGTCTTACATTAAGTTGTTAGAAATCGGAGCTATTTCAATCCTTCTTAGTAGTCTGTCAAACGCCAGATTAGCCCTTCATTTCAGTTTGGATTCTCTCGTTTTACCTCCGTCGTACATGTATACGGACGCAAGCACACACATGCATTTTATTGTGCCGTTTGTTTTAAACACACTTGCTCTGTGGCCTAATCGGTTCTTTTTAATGAATCTATTTGCTCTCGAATTCGACGCGAGTTCTTTGCTCGGATATCCGCTTGATAGATCTTACTTCTTGAGTTCGATTCTTCTCTCAGTTCCAGCGTCTACGTATCCAATCAAGGATAAATAATTGTTCCTTGTAAGGAAAGCAAACTTAGTACAGAGAAGGTGCAGCCACCGCTGTCCGTTCCGCAGATACCCTCAATGTAATTGTACGTATTTAAAAATGTACTTCATATTGTTTCTGCAGCTGTCACCATGTTCTGCCGTACAATAAGGCCGAGCAGGGCAGTGGGCCACCGTACTCAGAGCTCGAAGAGTTTAAGTGTGGTAGGCCTGACACCTGCGTTTGAAGGGAAGGGGGGCTACTGGAGTGCTGAACTAAATCGGGAGAGTGGCTCGCGCTCCCAACCTGCGGGTTCTGGTGCTGGACCATCGCTGAACTGTTACTTGACACAATCATGACATTGCTTGCCTGATGGTGGTGGGTTTGGATGGCGTTTGTCGGCGTGTGGGTGCCCCCCTGACAAGGCTTGCCGTCTTTCACCAGCACGGGCACGGCGACGCGTCGGGGCGACTGCTGTTGTTGACAAGAGCCAGTGTCCTGCTGCATCTGTTGCTGGGAAACCTTGTCCTTGGCCTGTCTCTTCATTTTGTACCGATGGTTCTGGAACCATATTTTAACTTGAGTCGGGGTGAGGTGAATCATACTGGCCAAATGTTCCCGTTCCGGAGCAGAGAGGTATTTCTGTTGCTTGAATCGTCGCTCCAGCTCGTAAACCTGAGCTTGTGAAAAAAGCACGCGGCGCTTCCTGCGGGGAGTGCTGGACAGGGGTCCCATAGTCTTCCCTACATCCGCAAGAGAGCTCAGACTCCCCATGCTGCTCATGTTCATACCGGAGGAGGAACCCATGAAGCGGGATACTGGAAGGGGAAAACAAAAGATAAAGAACGGAAACGACAATAAACACAATTGATACACTATAGATCATATTTTGTATACTTGTAAAATAAAATTCAATTTGTACATACATATATAGATCGAATATAAATTCGAATAAATATGAAATGAACTTCATAATGTTCTAACTGGGAAAAATAATATCGATAAATTGACATAATTAAACACTAATGGAATTACATATTCGCAATTCACTGTCCGCAGTTTTAAGTTAAAAGCAACTACTTTTAAAGCTTGTGGAAGTTCGCTTTGAAATAATACCACTTCTTCTCTTTGATTTCTTTTATCTCCGCTCATGTGTCTTATAGGAAGCAAGAGACCAATTGTTACCTGTCAAATACCGTATACTGGGAACCAATCATTATTTCGAGAAAAGTAACTAAATAAAAAGTCAATGGTTCTTTTGACTTGTCGCAAATTGGTCTCCTGTGCAATGTCAAATAGATGAACTTCCAAGACCGTCTCACCTGGCAACATAATTAGCCATAGCTGGTTTCCACTTACTTGAGGAAAAGCGCGGATCTGGGTTGGCTCCATACCAACCGGTGGCTGCGCTGCTGTTCCGCATGCTGTCCTGGTAAGGCGGAAGCTCGTTCATGTTTCCCAGGTTGCCGTTACAGTAGCCCCCCATTGCGGTGTGTGACAACTGAGACACCCCAGCTGCAGTCATGTGGTAAGTGGCGGAAACCGTCCCGTTGTGGCCCATATGGTGCTGCTGCATTGCTGCCTGGGAGACTTGCGGTTGTCGGTACGTGGGAAGGGAAGCCCCCAAGTTGTTACTCTCCATACTTACTTTCTTGTAGCTCTCCTCGAGGGGACTTAAGATATCGGAAACAGAAAAAGGAGTCGTATGCTTGGGGCTCATCGACATTGTTCTGCGGCTGGAGGAGAGAAAAATGATAAGGCAATCTCTCTCAATCTCTCTCTCCCTCTTTTTTTGGCCAAATCCTCCTGTTGCAGTTTTCTTAACGTCGTCAAAGCTGCTGGATGAAGACGTAGGAAAGTGCCCGGAGTCCGCCTTAATTGGATTGAGTGGAAGCTCAGGGCTGGCTTTCGTTTGTTTTAGCTGGGCGCCAGGTTTAAGACTGCCACCAGAGGCGGGGCATCGGCAGCCAGAACAACATTACAAAGGAGCCCTATCCCTCATGCAACCCTGCATAATTTATCGTACGTGTTAATCGCGAACTGCCCCGTGTCACGGACGCCGTGATCCCATTAAAAGAATTCCATCTATTTTTCCCCGATATGCATAAAATATTTTCATTTTAATTATTGCCTGTGATTCAATGACTTTTACATGTTCTTATTTTTGTTACAGTCAATAATAATAAGCATCATTAAATCAACACTACCACCGGTATGTTTTATTTGCCTTTTAAAATCTATTTTTAGTAGAGGACCTTATAAAGAGATTGTGTGTATATATTGAGATGGAGGGCCACTCAAAGCTGGAAACTGTCTCAAAGGCTTAAATTGAACTCCCGACTTTTAATGGACTTAAGAGGCGTCTAGTGATTGCACTTGTTAGCGATGTTTGTAGTATGCTTGATCGTACTTGGACATACGGCATGTAATGCGAGGCGAAACAAACAACGACTGAATACATATCCATCACTTAAGTGGATGCGTAAATGATTGACCCCGTTATGGCTATATTTGCTGCTAAAGGATATAAGCATTACTACCCTTCAGCAATGAAGTCCTTTTCCGGAAACCCAACATTAGTTATTTGCCTATAGATAAAGCCTTCCTAGACAATTCGTCGCCGCTGAAGTGCACTCATTGAACTACATATTGGCGTTAAAACAAGCTCTGCCTCAGCGTAGCCATCGGTTTTCTATGTTTATCCTCAAAGGGCCTAAATATATGCCTGAGTGCGAAAATGGGTTACTACACTGCCCGAATATCTGACAGCGGGAAAAGCAGATGACATATTCAACACAGCAGCCATTTGCCAGTTACTGTGAAACGCCGCAATTTGAAAAGTGGAAATGCAAAATAATACAGTAAGCCCATCTTCGATAAACAGATAATATCATAACTATATTACAATATTAAATCATGCTATCAGAGCAAGTTTTCTAAGACCAGATTTTGCGGAATATTAGACCGTCGCAACAAGCATCTACATTCTTTATTACTATTGTTCTTCAGGATTTAATCTGAGCCAACATCTGAAATTCATCCATCATCCACTCGTCCGTCCGTCCAGCTATCTATCGTACAAAACTGCTTATCCAGCAAAGACTCACGAACCTGAAGCGTATGCGAGGAAATGCAGGACACAGGCAGAGAACACCCTGTAGTCAGGATATCGGCAACATCAGAAATATTTTCCCAGTAACAGTCGTTATTTTAGTATTTTGATATCTGCGGATAATTGCAGTTTTCCCCCATCTAAATACTTCAACTGAATAGCACTTACACTGTACACCAGTCTGAGATTAATTCGAATGCACCTACTGCTTTCCGTAAATAGGCCTACTAACAAATGTGAAATTGTGACATTGCACCAATAACCCAATTTGCACCCTTATTCGACCGAAATCTGCGCAAAAGTTGAAAAATAATGTTAAATGTAAGACGTACGTGTATGTTGCAGATGTGTAAAAATGGAAATATACGGTTCGTTATTTTGCGTTTATGCGTCAGTCAGTCAATCAATCAATCAATCAGTCAATCAATCTATCAATCTATCAATCTATCTATCTATCTATCTATCTATCTATCTATCTATCTATCTTGGAATTAGTTTCACCTTTGCATATCAATCTGAAAACATGTTAAAGAACTGATTTATCGTGTAACTAATTAGATTTTATTATAATAATTATTAGCAATGTATAAAATATAATAGGACTATACAATAAATACCATAACGGTGAAACGAATCAGTAAGCGACAAACCATCAAGTTCAGACACAAACGGGAAGCCTCCAGATTCACTATACCACAAATCTGTAGAAACATAGCGTCTTCTTGTGGCGATACCACGAACTTAAACCCGGGGTGCAGCTGGAGCCGCGATGTAAGTTCCGACTGCCCGGAACACTTCGCGTTTTGGGCAGAGTGAATGGGGCTCTTTCTACGAATAATTACTCTAGTTGAGTAAGGAAGATGACATCGCAACATAAAACGGTGTAGGTAGGCAGCGACACCGAATGTCTCTACTGCCTTTAATGCGAGAATCCGTTATTAATTATGTATGAAACATTGTATACCGTTGCTTTCGTAGATAGTGTTACATAGTAATACACAATTGCTGACATAAGCATTTATGAAGGGTTAGGGTTATTGTTAGTGTTTAAGTGTTAATGAAAGTCGGATACGCTGATAAAGGTGCCATAATCATTTATATTGGTCCTTTTATTTTGTTTAACTTTAAAATATTTATTTTAAGCCTTATAGTCTTTTAGATATATGTTTTTGACATTTCAGTATTATAGCGACCCCTCGCCAATTTTTAATTTTCCGACCTCCCACAAATCTAACAAGCATGAAACCCTGCATGTCAATCTACACTATATACTTTTAATGTTGCAGTTAAGAAACAAGTGCATGACATTTAATGAACTGTGCTTTTTCTGCAGACATACAGTTTGTTTAGCGCAACTGCATCAAAATTATTGCTTTCGATGACTGTCGAAGAATCACAAAAGGTTGCCTTGGCAGCCAAGTATTGGCACTGGAAGCTGGAAGCTAAGTTTCACACAATTCTTTCAAAATGCTAATAAATATTCTAGCTACTGACCTAATTAATTTCTCGGCCCTATTATCTATAGGTGAGCAAACCTTGCAGAGAAAATTATACAAAATTATAGCGCGCGCGAAGTACAGGCAATTAGAATCATAACATGATTTCTCTATAGTATATTTCTTCCTTAATTACTAATTTTCAAAAGCTTTCTTGATTATCTGAATCTAGACCCCTTGTCTGTACTAGTACATGGCTATTACGATCAATTAACACTAATTAGTCAGGATGCTTTCGCTAATTGTTCGCAATAAAGCTCTTCACCAGTAGAGTTTGCAGGATATTGCTGGAACATTGAAGCATTGTTGTATTCACGACACTCTTCCAGTCACCTAAAAGCTTCATGAATTTTTCATGGAGTATAAGAAATGACACTTTCTAATGAAAACTCTCGCGTATTAAACGCAACACTTTAAATAAAAAACGTTATTATGCAGGTAAACAATGAACAATGGATTCCAACACTGACATGACAAAATGCGGCGTATTCGGAGAAAGAGGTTTATCTCGGGGTAAAACGTAAAATGTAGTGTAATAATAATAATAATAATAATAAAGATTTACAGTACTGTATATTGTTTACGTTTGGCAGGGGCGCTGCTAAAAATTTTGGGCCCCAAGAAACATATCATACTGGGTCCCCCAATCCAGAGCAATTCAGTTATTTACCAAATTATTTAAGGCCCCTGTCACTCCAGGGCCCTTGGAATCGTCCTAACTTTTCCCCCCTTTACGGCGCCCCTGACGTTTGGTATGAAAGTGGAGGTCAGTGGTATTGATTGCCGACGCAATATTTTTTACATGCTCGCGGCTTTCACTCGGTTGCCATCGATTAAAAACTGTAGGCCTAATTAGTAATATTTAGTCGTATATTTACTTGTCCTTATTAAACTTAATTGTACTTATTTGGGTGGAACAGAAATATTTGAAACACTGCAAAATCGTGAATAATGTATAAGGTATTTGAATAACGAGAATCCATTTACAATAAGTTTAACTAAATATTGATGTATTCAATATGATATATACCATAAATATATTTCATATTACATTATTTCAGCTTTATTATGAGAAACCTGCCAATTTATGACGGAGTGACGTATTGGACAATGAGTGAACAGATAGGGCTACGCGTTTATCATTCAGAAATTACAGGCTATATCTCAAACTGTGAGAGATTTTTATGTCGTATATATTGAAGTGTGCATTTATATGTGCCCAACTTTACCTGGCCTTAACTCGTCTTCCTACAGGGCATGATTGCCCACGAGCATCCAGTTGTTATCAAGTTAGTATAACTCAAGGCCACCGCACTGCAGAAAATCGCAGAGCAAGCGTTTTGATTACTTGGATCCGATTTACTGATCGCAATTCATGTTACTACACAAATATCTTTAGTCAAGTTTATGCAAAGCATTTACATTTTTCAGTTAACAGTGTAGTGATCTATTCTATGCATTGTACAACGATGGTAATATGAACGATTTAATTCTGCGGCCAGTAATCTAAGAACGTGGAAATACTCCTGGAAACAGGTATAACACTGACATCTAGTGGTTGAATCGAGCGGCGTCGTGCAGTGCTGCTCTGGCCAAATGCTCGCTGTAACTGGTGGCGCCGTTGCACATGCTGGCAGAACTGCTGCACCGCTGTAGAGCAACGGTGTCTTTCCGATGCTACATTTCTTCTATTCACCTGAACATGGGGTTAGCGGCTCACCCGATTCATTCCTAGGTAACAAAGTTAAATCGGTGACGTACTGTTTCTAATAAGCTAGTTTTTATAGCAGTGAAAAAGATTTTCTTGTGATTTCTTTTAATAATTAAGAGTTTTTCTTTTTCCAATCGTTGTGCCCGAATTCTGTAACGTAAACCTTTCGTGTTGAATGTGTTTAGTGGGCTAATAGTGTATAGTAAGTTTCAGGAAAACATTTTAATGTTTTTATATGGATACCGAACTCACAGAATAAATCTTTTTATGTATGAGAATTAAGAATAGACTGGAGCCTATAGCCTATGTCTGGCCGTGTAATTCACTATAATGTCTAATTAACATCGCGATGCTGAAAAGTTTGTTATTGAAATGTTACAATAACTACACTGTCAGACACAAACGTACCAATATGTACCCTTCAGAGTACAATTACTTGTTACTAGGACTGTACACTCATCTGGAAATGGTAATCTATGGCTCCTCTATAGTTAGTTATATGGTATAGTATCTTTTTTTTGAGGGGGGGGTGTTTTGTTATGATCTCTTATTTTGTTTGTCATTAGTCACGTTTCCAGCTCCCATCGGATTGTACATATTGTCCCTCTGTAAAAATTTGGTTGTCTTTACACTCTAAGAAAAAAATGGTAAGATTTTATACCTTTGCTTGTCACTGGGGCTATACCCTGTACCCTTTACAGAAAGGGACTCTGAGAAACATCCCAAAGGTACATACAGCATTAATGTACCATCAATGGTACAGAAATGTTCCTGAGTCCATTTCTGTACCTTAAAAGATACAGTTACTTACAGCTAAGGGTACATTTGGCAGACCCTTGAGGGTACAACTCCAGTGACAAGCAAAGGTACAAACTTTTACGCTTTTTTCTGAGAGGGTACACGGAATCCTTGACCCTTTATTCCACGCCTTGACTCGTGCTTCCAGGAGGTAACAGGAAGCATCGCAGCAACAGAAGCTTCACCAAGGAACCTTGGTGCTAATGATGTGGTTTGGGTTCCACTCTTTGATGTGTGAACCTGGGTTCAGGCTTCCCGTGGTTCCCTATGGCACCAGATTACATATGTACATGATAATGTGAGTCCCACAGCGGTTCCACGGGAAGCACATAGAGTGTACATGCATCTATATGTCTTCTCTGTGATAAGGTCAATTCATTTCCATAAAAGGTGTCCAGATTCCTCACAAAAACATGTGGTCAGGGTAGATCCATGTGTGTGAGAAATGTGTAGTTTTTCATACACTGGAATCCCATGCGAAGTGCTACCTGTGCTTCCTGGGGTAGAATCCAAGCAAACTGTGGACCCTACACTGGTTAAGCAAGTATGGAGAATGGATGGATGGATGGATGGATGGATTGCACTTTGAAAAAGGGAAGATACAGTGATTAAAAAGGGAAGTGTGCCTTTTGAATGGATTGGTGCAAAACGTTTAGTTGGTTTCCTGCATGGACTATAATTGTTACTTAAAAATATATTTAACATAAGAACTAACATCCATTGACCTTGTAATCGCTCAGGGATGCAAAGGGGCATGGAGCTGAAGTCAAATGACCGAGCTGAGAAGGTCGACGTGCACCTTGAGCAGGATGTCAGTCCGGCAAGGTTACAGCCACACACAAAACAGTTAAACAACGGAGCATTCAGAGATACCAACTATCTGCATGTCCTTGAGTCCAGAGCAGACAGAAACATCTTTGCCTTTAGCTGTTGGCTTTCTGGTGCCTCTCCGTGAGCTATATGCCATGCATATAGTTTAGATTCATATTTAATATCCATAGATTAGCAATTCATGATACTCTTATTTTGAGTTGACTCTTCCATTCTGAGAACCAGCAATGTTTTGGCTTTTGTTTTTACAGGTTTAACCACATATGTGACAGGCTGTAATATGTGACAGGCTGCAATATGTGACAGGCTGTAATATGTGACAGGCTGTAATATGTGACAGGCTGTAATATGTGACAGGCTGCAATATGTGACAGGCTGTAATATGTGATAGGCTGTAATTTGCTAGCTAATCCTGCATTCATTCGCTCTGTACACCTGCCTACACTGGTGGAATGTAATGGAGCGGTATCTCTGATTTGTCTTCAGACAGTTAGTTACAGTTCGTTGAGCTGTAAGGAGCCTTTGCGTGTGTTTAGCTCCTCATCTTTTTGTTACAATCAGGAGCCGCGACCAACACAGAGACCTCGATATATACATATACACATACACAGTGCTCAGCCAAAGTCATAGGCAGTCATGGGAAATGTTTAAAGCTATTTACCTGGGTAGAACGTATATTTTAGCTCAGAGAAAAACACTGCTTAACATAACAACATGGAAATTATAGGCAAGACAATATAAAATAAGAATTTCTTCTGTTCTCCAAAAAGTTACCAAAATCTGGTTGGACGGCTAATGAACACTGCTTCAGGTCACGAACCTCACCGTGGGGGCACCTCAGTGATCACTTCTGTTTGTGAAATTTCACCACCAGTGCACATACATACACACACACACACACACACACACACATTGAATTCAGGAGTTCCAATCACTTCCATGGCCACCGGTGCATAAAAGCGAAAGAATGGGTCACTCTCAGGAGCTCAGTGAATTCAAATGTGGTACCGTGATAGGATGCCACCTGTGTAATATGTCCCTTCATGAAATTTCCTAACTACTAAATATTCCACAGTCAACTGTTAGTGGTATTATAACAAAGTAGAAGCATTTGGGATCAACAGCAACTCAGGGGTAGGTGGTAGGCCACATAAAATCGCAGAGCAGGGACAACACATGCTGAGGCATACAGTGTGCAGAGGTCACCAACTGTCTGCAGAGTCAATAGCTACCAGAGTTAGGTAATGTAGGTCCGGAGAGTAAAAGTCCAGACCAAGATTTTGTTTCAGCCAACCAGTTGAGCATAAAGAGTCACATTCACAGAGTACTCAACTGGTTGGTTGAAACAACATCCAGCTGCATCCAAGCCTTACATCATCAAGTGCAATGCAAAGCGTCGGATACATTGGTGTAAAATATGCTGCCACTGGATTCTAGACATGGACAAGAAGAAGGCTCCGGGAAACTCACTCGTGGGTTCCTAAAACGTCCTTAGTTATAAGTACACCTTCTGTAAGACATACTGTACTTTAGTAAGGTTGGTCTCAGCCACTCTTAGCTGTCTCATCGCTGTTGTCGGCTCATACCGCTCATTTAAAATGACTAACATCACTAAGGGTACACAACTGAATATATCTAAGAATATCTGATCCATATAACAAAATGATTTTGTCTTATACATGACTACAGTTTTCGTTCGGTATGTGTTTCATCCTCGCGCTCTGCATGCGCTACGAATTGGCCTCAGTAACGCGCGGATTTATAATAAAAGATAAAGCACGTGCTGATGATTATGTATATATTTATTTTTTATTGGGAAGGAAAGGGCGGTTTGCCGATATTTGGGGGAGACGTCCCTCCAAATATACATTACAATTACAGCCTTGCCCTCCGCACTGTGTTGACTCCACGTCTTGGGTATGTTTCGTCCTCTTGCTCTGCCGCGAATTGACCTCGGATTCATAATAAAATTATATCAAAAATTCGGTTCATGTGGTTCATTAAGAGTCAACACTAGGGCTGCACAATAAATCGTAAAAAAACACTATCTCAGTTCACATCTCTATTTGATCACATTTCTAAATTACAACAGCTCTACCGAATTGTATTACATCAGCTGGAAGAAGCGCTCCTAAGTCTCAAGCGTCCCATAATTCTGCATTCTCTTTAAAGGGCACTTTTCCGTCGCATCAGGTGCCTTACTTTTGGTACTTCAGGAAAATATCAAAAACTGATACCGCTGCTGAATGACAGGCGGGTATTTTGCACCGAATTCGAACAATGGCTGTAGTATATTATACGGCTAGAGGATGTGCGATGTCAATACCAACATCGCACGCTGTGCGCATGCAGTTCTTACTTCGCCCTTCAGCTAGATTAAGATCAGGCTTTTCTTACTTTCAGTTCTGTAAATGGACATTATAGAGCAGGGAGGCTCGGTTTTGCTAAAACATTTTTACTCTGTCATAGGGAAAAAAATAAAGTTTTGCTATTTTAATTATTATTCATTTTCAAAATTATCTACTATTTATTTAAAAATCAGTTAGTTTAAAGTTTACCTCCGCTGCTTTTGCATGATCGATGCGACGTTTCTCACTGTGAGACAATCATAATCATTTTCATCCTGGCTGCTTAAATCACTCCTAGACGGCTTCATGAGAAATTTTTGTTGAAACTTTGTTTTATAAACACCCAAACATTTATCACAGATACACTCGTGGTGTCCTATTATACTACAGAACATACATCTGCTTCTTCCGACCAGATCGCAGTTAAAAGTTGGGTCAATTAATTTGTCCACGCATGTATTATTATTATTATTATTATTATTATTATTATTATTATTATTATTTACCCCGTTTATCGTTGTTTTCTGAGTTCGCAACTGTGTTGCATTTCAGGGGCAGGCTATTTGCATAACCGTTCGACAAAGACAGCGTTTCAAGTCGCACCCTGAAGTACCGAAGTACCAAAGAAGTATTCCACTGGTTCTTTTGGTACTGTATTGTTTGGAATGACTGCTTTGCTAACCCTAATCGAACGGCCAATTGAGCGTTTCCTATCTCTTGTCAGAAGTTGATATGTCGGTCCTGGATCAAGCATATGTTTGGTACAATCATGTTTTGTTGAGTTTCTTTTTGCAGTTTAATGAGTGCAATAAACGTCTAAATTAAAGGGGAAAAATGTTACAGAGAACCTTCATCTCAATTCTAAGCAAAAAAAAAGAATAATATTTTTTCAGATTGCAGGTTAATTAAGGCTTACATATGTATCCCCCCCCCAAAAAAAAAAAAAAACACTCTGGAGTAGGCCTTAGTAGTCAATGTAGCACATTGGAGATTCTTTTCTTTCAGCTATTGTACCATTGCTCTTCCCACTGTCAATCACATACACACATATTGATATACACAGCTGTTTTATTGATCAAATAAATATTACATTATGTTACACTACAATCTGGGGAGGCACCCAATTGGTGTAAATCATATATATGGTTAGATGATTCAGTTGTTTAATTTTGTAGGCCTATTTTATTTTTAGGTTCTCCCCAGTTCTGCTTAATGAAATATTTTGAAACGTTCCTGCAGTGTTATATTTACAAAGAACACCACTTTCTCTCAAGCAGTCACTGCATGGAGGGAATAATCAACTCTCAAACCATCAATGTCAATCAATTCGGCATCATCCCCCTGGATGCCACTTAGTTACGCACTTAAGAACCTATCCCTTAAGCAACCTCGTACAGGGTTGTTTAGAGAACAGTCGTAGAACAGTAAACAGCTTCAGTAAGGAATACATTTTAAGTCTTTGTAACATGCTAAGAGACACTGTTGCTGAAGAACTCAGCCCAGAGTACTCACACAAGCAGGGAAAGAACAAGCAGACTCTCACACACACAGAGCCAGGGCCAGGAATTAAACCCACAATCCTGAAAGCCACAGTGTTACCCACTGTGTTTGAATAACAGCTCATTGCAATGAAGGATGCATACAACTTGTTCGGATAATGTTTTAAAACTCAGAAATACAGTTAATAGACAAATATTATTTTGAATAGCTTAACACATATTTGAAATAGTTTTCAAAGCTTCTCAGAATTGCAAAAAAAAACCGTTATATTTTGTTATCGATATAGGTTCGCGCTGACTAAAAAATACATTACAAAACGTGTACTGTGATTTACATTTCACTTAAACGTTTAGCGTGTATACTATTTCTGTTTAGTAATATTATATGCAAAATAAGTTATATTTTAATTGTTGCAATTTTTAGTCAAATCTTCCTGAAATGGCACTGTAAATTTGCTGCAGCCCCATAAATCTTCT
Organism: Cryptomyrus ogoouensis; assembly: GCA_025773925.1. Lineage (NCBI taxonomy): Eukaryota > Metazoa > Chordata > Actinopteri > Osteoglossiformes > Mormyridae > Cryptomyrus > Cryptomyrus ogoouensis. The sequence goes on from JAOYFF010000027.1 coordinate 11,918,659, forward strand.
AGTGTAGTTCATATTTCTTTATTTTCATAATCAACTTTTTTATTGTTTTGGCGTGATTCATATTTAAATTACATTATCGACATTTTGAGTAAATATATGCAAACTTAACGTTTAGCCCGCATTACGATTTGAATGTAAACGCATATATTTGTCCCATGTCGACGAAGAAGCGTGTCCTGATAAAAGTGGAGTCTGTAATGATTAAAATCGCTTAAACGTGCTTCGTAGCCACCAAATCATAAATCCCACGCATTGTCACAGATTTCAACATTGATGCTGCTTCTGCCTGAACAGCGAAACCAAACGAAAACTCGGGAGACGTTTGCAGTGTATAAGCTCTATTTATCTACAAAATAAATGAATTTATTTTGGCGTTTTAAATAAAACTGGCTGTTTATAGCCAATTAAATGCATGTATATGACCTTTGCCTTGTCCAGACAATACGTTCGGGTTTGTTTATAGAAACATAGGCGACTTGGTTTGTCTGTGGACGGGCCGTTTATACAGTATAAATGGAAAGAAAGAAAGCAAACGTAGGGCGAGCGAAACACCCTATTCAGCAGATTCGCTATGTCCCTCGATAATTTAAATAACCAGTGGCGACCCTTGAAAGCCAGTTTTGTCATCCTTAAAATCCACGATGGTTTGAAACACCATTGTGTTGTTAAAACCCATAAATTTGTTACCAGGGACTGATTAAACAGTAGGAGAATTGAAACACTGAGGATTTTGTCTTGGTCCTTTTGGACACTAGACAATGGCCCTTTCAGGAGAAGACACAAAAAAGTGTGTTTAAGGGGAGATGCGTCGAGCAGAGGGGTCGGGCGGTCCCCTCCGTATGGAACACAAGGTGGCCTGCGCGAGGAGACAAAGGACCAGGTGACAGCGACGATGCGCTTCTGTGTCCCGGGAAGAGCAAACAACAACTTAAGGGTCGAGAAAGCAGAGAAATCATTCTTGTACAAAATCACGCCTCCCGTGTTTCCATCAGTCTCCCAACAATGTTCTGGATAATTCTTTGAATTCCGAACGTAAGCTCCTTCTATCTGAACTTCTTGCCTGCTTCCAAAGTCTGACCAAGAGATCAAATACATTCGTTGCTGGTCTGTTTTTTTGGGATAGGTTTGATCATCCTTTGAATCGCACCGTTCGAAGTGTATAAATAAAACAGAATTTCATGCAGCGTTTTCGATAAGATATAGGCCTATTTCAAAATTCGATTCATACTTCAATATCCCTATCAGGAAAAAAAACTTTTGATAGGATTTAAAACTTCGCTGTTATCAAAATTTCAATTTAATTGCGTGGAAATCAACTCACGTCTTTATTAATTAATGCAAGCGTTGCCAGAATATTTTTAATTTCTTTCAGCCATTCCGAATACATTTTTTTTTTAATTATTGATTTTAAACATCATGTACAAAATGTACAGCCTTTTAGTAAATGTACAGCTCCCTTCATTTTTAGGATATAATAATAAAAAATACAGTGAGGTTTCAACTATTTAAATTACCAGGCCTGCGTATATGCGTGTTAATTTTCATACAAATGGTTCTGAATAATCACATTTTCTTCATTTTTCTTCAACTAGATTTTACTTAAGCAATTAATACCAATGTTTTGAACACCGTAAATTATTATTAATATTATTAATATTATGGGTTCTAAAATCAATGTATCTTATTATAGGCGTCAAATTAAAACATTACAAATTTCGAATTATGAAAAAGAATTTTAAAACCCATTAAAAGCTGGTATATACTTTTTCTATGTTCGTTTAGTTAAATATTGCGTTCAGTTCAGTTTTATGCATATTGATATGAACTTGAACTGAAATAATTGTTCATCTGAACAATTTATTTGAGTATTATGTGAAGAAAAAAATAGAATGACGTTTTACTTTTTATTTTCATGAGTTTATTTAAATCCATTTATACATAGTAATATCAATTTTCTTCAAATCTATATGGATACCATCATTAAAAATCGACGATGATTTTTTATTTAGGCAAACGAATACAACATAAAAATGTGTATCGTAACATTTCATTTTAAATCTATATACAAAAACTAAGGGCAGCTCATCAGCAAAAAATACTTTTTAAATGTGCAAAATATTTTCAATTCAGTATCTTTACAAAGTTTAGACTCTTAAATTGTTTAAGTAACCATGGAAATTATTTAATTAAAATGACACTGGGATGGCACATTTCTCGTGACCCCGTGTTGAAAAGTGGATTCTTAGCTTTCTGTGCTTCAATAGTCGCTGAAATGTTCACAAAGTCCCTTTCACCAGGCCCAGCAATGCCTGGCTGCAGCAGAGCTCGGTAAGTGCTGATATCTGGGAAATAAGGCGAAGGGTGACGGATGCTGAAAAGACTGGTACCCATGGAGGCTGAAGGACGTCGCAGCCACTGCCGGCGGTATTTCGCTACATGTCTTGTCTGGGTCGACAACGCAGGTGTTAAACGGCTTGCCATCCCGAATCAAAATAGGCACCACAACTCTACGGAGCACAGGCGCTTGGTCGAGATCTTGAGATACCTCCGCCCGCCCTCTCTTCATCTTGTAACGATGGTTCTGAAACCAGATCTTCACTTGAGTCGGCGTTAGGCTCAGGAGGTGCGCCAGCTGCTCCCGTTCAGGGGCAGACAGGTACCGCTGTTGCTGAAAGCGCCTCTCGAGCTCGAAGGTTTGGGCCTTTGAGAATAACACGCGGCGCTTTTTCCTCTTCTCTGCGTTTTCCGAAAAAGGCTCAGGTGTCTTCGTTGAGTCGGGTAATATCTCAGGACTGCTTTCGTCCGAAGCTGCTCAAATGAAAATCACGTGTTAGTATTCCCGTGTACCCAGTTTGATTTGAATTGATACATTTTCGTCTTGTAGAAAATGACGAAACACACATAGTAAAACTGCCTATTTGTATAATAAATAGTGCATAATTGCATGAATACTCACATATGCAGTGACTCCGGTCGCTGTCCAACCATGGAGAATAAGGAGAGTTGGGCCGCTCTGGAGAGTGTTGATGAGCAGCATCGGCTTCAGGTTCGGGTAAATCCAAAATGCTCCTTACGGTGAAACGTATTTTGGCAGAGAGAGCCATCATTTAAAATGTGGGTTTTCGGTGTATGCGATCTCAGATCAAGTCCGAAAAGAGGTCTATCCACTTCGGGAGCTAAGGGGACGAGCACGCTGTCAAAACGCGACCTCAAATACCCCGTGGAGCCCGACGGCGGGATGTTTATATTTACAGCTCTCAGCCCTGCAAACAGTGCTTCCTTTCAGCGTCTCTCCTTCGCTGGGATGCTAAGCACCTGAATGACTCAAGTGCAGAAATCCAAGTGTGGGTAGGTGTGAACGCGCAGAAGAATACGCCGTTACTTCCACAATAGCCAAAGGAAACACTCATCATCATTACATATTCTGTCTGATTCGCTAAAAGTGGGAAAGAGATAATGGTAATTGTTGTTGCTGAATGACGTCTTGGGTGGCAAGTGACAACCAACGACCCCCTCCGTTGTCCACTAACAACTTAGATATTTACATACAAAGTGACCCATTAGCCTGATGCGAATAGTTGATTTAGCTAATTTATTAATAGCTCTTTTAGCTGACCACTAAAGGTATGAAATATATGACATATGTGCTAGTAGCATTTACATCTTAATTAGGGAGTTAAAAAACGTGTGTATTCTGTAAAAGTAAAAGTAAAGTTTGGGGCGTATTGTTCTATGTTGCATAAAGTTTGCGGGATACTACCTGAAACTCTTATGTGCCTCAATGAACGGGTATAGCTAATTTGACTAGCAAATTTTCCATTGGTACGAAGAAATTGCATATTTTTCATAAAGTAGTATAATCTACTGTATATTTTAAACACTATAGTCAGCCAAATAGGGTGTAATTTAAACTGTACCCAATCTATCTGAAGATTGGAATCGAAAATCGGAAGAATTCGCACGCATAACTTCGGGTTCCCCAAAATGATCAATCAAAATGATTTATACAAAACTTTAATCGATCTTCTGTATACTTTTAATTCTAAATAATGTTTCTTACACCGTTGTGAAGTAACCCGAAAAACGAATTATTCCCTGAAGATAACTGATGAACAGTGCAGCCATCTCGTGTCCAATCGTAAATAAGCGGTATATTGCAAATAATTTAAACAAACATTCTACTGTATGATGCAGTAGTACATTTCAATGGGCTCTGATACTGGCCCTTCAGGAGCAGCTTGCACGAGACATAGTTCCCATGCAATACTCGAACCAACCACCTCTACAGCGCCTTGGTGACAGAAACAGCCTTCCAAGGCGAGCGATCAGCCTTTCTGGACTTCCTGGGTGGTCGAACGAAAAGGAACACAAATACATGCCAGCCAGTGGCTGAGAACAAAGGAGGAAAGTGTAGCCCTACGTCCTGGACCCGTTGGAAGCATTTGTTCCAGTCAAGATTTTGCATTTGTTCAGTCCCGAAATAAAGCGTGATTGACGCTTTAGCACAATGTGCTTTAACGTTCTGGGATAAATCCGAGCTTGTTTCTTGTTGTCATGGTTTTGAATGAGGTTGAATAGGATTTGAGCCACTATCTACTGCTCCACGTCTACTGCCGCCAAGTCTATACAGAGTTATTACTTATGCGTTTCCAAACGGAATTAAATGTCTTCGCTTTCCAGTATCAAACTCATTTGTTGGCACCAATTAGTCGACTTTATGAATGTTAAAGTAAAATAACAGTGGTTTTTGCTATTTTGATACTTTAGATCAAAGAATCTACTGTAACGTTATTGTCGTTTCCCCCATTTATTGCACTGTGCTGTATGTTGACAGTATTATCTTTCCGAAATTACAAAACATTACCGTCACTGATTTAAAACAAACGAAAAAAAAATCGATTCACAATCAATACCCAAATACAAGACGACAGAGAAAGAACCATGATGATAGAAGCACTCAAATAAATTTGAGTACTGTTACGAACACAGTATTCGAGGACTACACGCGTTGTTTCTGAAAGCACTTAATTTAAGCGCCCAACTCGACAAGGCAAAACAGAGTGTTGTCCAACGTGAGAATGTCTAAATACAATGACCTCTTACAGCCTTCAAATCTATTAAACACCCAGGGTTAAAGTGGGTTCCACCTAGAGTATGTACTTTTAAACTAAGAAGTGCTCTTCAATACCAAATATTTGCTTTCGTTATTAGTCTTTGGTGGCAAACTGCAAAGGGATAATTCGAGTTTTTTTCCTGATGATTTGGATACAAAATTTTACATTTACGTTACAACTTGTTGTAATTTTTAAACAAACAAAAAAAAAACATTTCTTATAAATAGTACCCGTCATTATTTAAAGAAATGTGACAAGTGGGATATTCGATCTTAAATTCTATAAAGGTATCTTTTAAACATCGTTTAGTTTTAAAAACTAAAACGAATTATTTTGATTAGGTCCTGTCGCTTAAGACAATTTGCATCATTATTTTCTGTGTAGCATTTTTGCGTTTATTGTACTTTGCGGTGATTCAGTAAAGGAAGCCACTGTCCTGTCAGTAATGTTCTAATTTTATTGTGCCAAACAGAAATATAAAGAAAACAAGTAATCTCGATCATATACAACGATTTGAAACATATCATTAATCGAAATTAACTGCACCTATCGTCCTCATAATGGCATTCTAAGACAAAGAACCAAAACAAAAATTACGTACAATTTCAGCCTTGTATATTTGTACAATGTTCATTGTTTATAGAATATGAGTTTTAAAGGTTTTAACGATATAGGTGATAAATTACACATACGCATATTCCTGGCAATAGAATTACCTGCAAACAATTTCCCATCAACCTTATAATAAAAATGTGAATCCAGGTAAAGTTCTAAGGTTACACATTTTACCTAAAACGGTGATACTATTTATCTGGCAACAATTTAGCCACCTGTGACATTCACACATAATGAAAGAACAATGGCTACAGTTCTAGCACAGTGAAATGGAAATGGAAATGGAAAGGCACTTAATGAAGCATTTACTTCATGTCACAGACAACTTTACTACCTATCATACAGGGAAACATTGTTGAAGTGTCTCTACTGTAGGTTGTAGTTAAACTGGGGTCAAATACCCTACCGTTACACTATGAACTGGTAACCAATGAGCAGAACACAATGTGCAGAAAATCACACCCCATAACATGCATATTATCTGTTACATGAATAACATTGCTAAATATACAGAATCAGTCAATAATAGTCAAGTAACAGTCAAATCAAGTGGGCTTATTGTTATTCCATCTATATGTAACTATATTGTGACACAAGATAACATTTCCCCAGCATCAGGGTGCGACATACAGATAGCAAATGACTGAAAGTAATATTCACAATCACTTTAAAAAGTACAAAAACAGGGTATAGAATTAAACATGGAGGTTGGCCTTCATAATACCTGTATCATAAGAACAAGAAAAATGAAAAGAGAAAATGAAAAAGAAAATGAATCGGAAGTAAAGATACAACTATAAAATTGTGCCTGATTGTAAATTAATAGGTTATAAAATAATATATTTTTTTCTACTTCTGTTACGCTGTTACAGAAACATTCACGAGAAAAATAACCAGCTGCAAAGATAATGACAATAAAATGCTGCAGTATTAGACATTTGACATAATGGTTTGTCCTCTAACATGCACAATACAGAAACACACCTCCAGAAATGCAAACAAATCAGAAAGACTTTATGGCATATATATAGTGAAAGCGTGTAGAAGGCACACCTGCATATACAGGCCCGAATGAGCCCTAGGATACAAAGGAATCACCTTGGTGACGAGTGCCTATTCGAGGAATATAACGGAGTCACCTCTGACCTCTCGCGCAGCCGCGGAAGCACACCAAGTCTTCACTGTCACATTCTGTGCTCTACGTTTACACTATTGTCAGAATGAGGCAAAAATCCTGAAATACACAAAACTGATTTTTTTGTTTGTGTGCTTTGATGTGTGTGAGGGAAAAGCAACGACTGCTTGCATCTATGACTAAAATTACTATATACACTTCTGACACACACCAAACGAGAGAAAATGTACCTCAAAGTTTCTTGCACAACGTTTCCCACCATTTCATGGTAAACATACCAGGAAACTGTAACAAAACGTGCAACGCTCATTCTGCCACTGACTTTAAGCGCTTTTAGTTGTATTTTCACTATTCTGGAGCACTGCATTAAGTCAAGTATCACTGCATAGCCAAGTGGAATACTACAGTGTTCAGAAAGTCGAACATGTAACAGAACAAAACTTTATACATTTATAATGCCTTTAGAAGTAAAGGTTATAATCCAAAACGCATTTGAACGATTCATATATGATATGCACTGATGAGGGGAGAATACGCTTTAGCGTTTTAAGTGCTTTTTTACTTAAACAATGTATTCTATTACATATTGAAAATGTATTTTCTTTGATATCCATCAATCCATCCATTGGCATTGTGCAAATCAAATTTGTGGGAAGGCACAATTATAAAACCGCACACAACACATAAAAAATACACATATTCGCAGATTTTAATGTTTTTGAAACTTTATGTAACTAATAGGCCTATACATTCCAACATGTCCAACTGAGATGTGAGTCGTGAATGTCACGGCGTGACAGCTCATTGATTATGTGTAGCGCTATTGGGAATGATGAGGGATGGAGGAGGGGATTAGCAGGCGCAGTCTAACGGAGGAAGCTCGCTCATTGGCCAGAATACCGTGACTGCAAGTTTACTGCGAATTTAACGGCGTGTTATTCGCAGTCAATGTAGGTACGTTATCATGTATACGTTACATTTTTACAAAATTGTGGGTAGGCACGTGCCTACCTAAATTGATTGGCACAAGGCTGCTGCATCCACCTCATCAGAGATAGGTGGGGGCCTGGTGCCTATCCCAGGCAGTGTTCCCAGTTGCCTATCCCAGTTGCATGTTCTTCCCATGCAGTGTGGGTTTCCTCCAGGTAATACAGATACACATCATGGTAGGAGTTTGGGGAAGGAACCCTAGTCACCTGAGGCGACTCTAATGTCAATATCGACTTCTGCTGCATTAAGTAAATTGTATTTTAAGTGTTTTACCTAGCTGGCTAACAGAAGGTATTATGCATGGATTTAGCAGTTGTTTGTTTAGGTTAGTTGTTTGAATGCATTTGTTTACTCGCAACTGTGTTCCAGGCTGCCACTTTGCACTTTCGCATAAGCGGTTTGTTGCTACCCTATAGATCTTCTGTCAGAAAAATAGGATGCAGCCCTGGTACAGTTTCATACTCCAAGGTAAAAACAACATTAGTGTACCCTCAATGGTACAAAATGTCCCTCAGAGTGCATTTCTATACCTTAAAAAGTACATTTACCTGCTGCTAGGGTACAATTCGCAAACCCTTGATGGTACAGCCCCAGTAACAAGCAATTGGACCCTCAAAAGTACAAATTAGTATTTTTTCAATAGGTTATGTGTGCATCGGATATGTGCATTAACACATACAGAGTGAGTAAGATGTGGTCCTTTTGGCCCCCAAAATGCAAACATCAAACTCCACCTAGACATGCGATGGACTGGCATCATGCCCCCTGGTCTGTTTCTTGCCCCAGATAGGCTCCGCCTACCCCCCCCCCCCGCCACCCTAAACAGGAAACGGCTGTTTAGATGATGGATGGATGAGAATCGCCGAGACCCTCACCAACCTAAACAGTGGGAAGATCAGATGACAGGCCTATAGATTCTTATTTGCTTGGTTTCTTTTCTGTTCTTATTTTATATTGTGAAAATAACACGCTTGCTATTTTTTTTGCCACCATTTTCTACGAAAATGTTCTCGTTGAAATATTATATAGGCTTACTCATCAGTCAACGATTTGACATCATTTTCCTGTAATGTACTTTTATAAATGAATACTAATATAAAAACAGAATCAAAAGGTTAACCAAATCTGACGCTGACTAAAAATGAATTGTCTGATATATTTTTTTTATTTCAGCCTTTTGGGGTACATTTATCCTCCAGAAGAACGTTGTAAATATACTACATTTTGGGGGTGGGTGGGGGGGGGGGGGGGGGGGGGGGGGGGTATCTTTCCGAAAAAT
>JAOYFF010000027.1:11927891-11944663 GCA_025773925.1 Cryptomyrus ogoouensis
GGGGGGGCGGGAGAGGCGGTATCTTCACGATAAATTTTGCGGGCTTACCAGTATATCAGACGACCAATCCAGTCCTGTTATAAAGTCACAACGCATGATCTCGGTATTTTTAAAATACGATGTAGGCCTACAAAAATACGGTCAAACACTTCCGCCTAGAGGACACGTAAAGAATTGCACTGCACATTTCCTAATCAAAGCTATCGTAATCATTTCAAGTTTGCCCTCAAACTAACACACGTAACCATCCGATATTGAACATCTCAACATTTAAATGTCGCGACAGTAGATTAACCGAGGTGTATTAACTAGAACTAATCGCACAAAAGACCTGTTTAAAATACGTAATACATAATGCAGAGAGTGTAACACAGGCTATTATAGTCCTACCAGTACTATTCGAAACTCCCAAACTACTACCACTGCTATTAGTATTTATGATGATAATAACACCAACAACAAATTATTATTATTATTATTATTATTATTATTATTATTATTATTATTATTATTATCCATCCATCTTCTAGATCCGTTTTTCCTATGCAGGGTCGCTGGGGTCCTCAGTTATTATTATTGTTATCATTACTAGGCTATTAGCAGTAGTAGTAGCGGTGGTGTTAATAACAGTAGTTGTAGGCTGGTAATAGTAATAGCAGTACACCAAAATGTTTCTTTATCTTTAAAAAACAGCAAGCCGAACATTATTAAAACAATATTGAACCGGTAAGCGGCGCTGCTTCATTACATTAAGGATTGTAGTTTGCGGGATTGTGGTATGGGAGGAGGCAGTGAAATCGGGTCTGGGGTGCGTTTCCCGACAGCTTCGTATAGTTCGTAATCTCGCACTTTAAAGATAAAACGTTAATTAGCGAGTATTTCCTGAAATTCTTCGTAAATAACGTACTTCGTAATTCACTTCGTAAACTGACGAGTGAGACAACCTACATGTTATTTTCTGGTCTTAATTGTCACTTTTGCCTGCTACTCTGTTACAGAGACGCAGAGGTCGCGCGAAATAGATCGCAATTACACTCTGACGCTCTTTTTTGGACAACAACAACAACAATACTACTACTACTAATAATAATAATAATAATAATAATAAACCTAATAATAAGGTCGCACGAATTACGATAGGCCTATGCTAATTATTGAAGAATATCTTAATTAAAATGTTATTAGGTTTGTCTGCAGCCGTTACATGAGAAATTTGAGTGCTTAACTGAGTTGTCTTACTATGCATGTCGATGTCTTTACATGTTTTCAGAGTAGCCGGACTTAGCTAAAACGCAGTCGGCCTTAGGCCTGCTCTTGTCACATTTACTATTTTATTAATAAATCACGAAAATTGTTCTAAGTGAATCGGCATCCATTTTAAGCTCACCTGGATTCATGTCGATTGTGCCAACACAAAAATATCGCCGTCTTTAAAACTAATGAATAACAAGTGACTTAATCTGTCATTTAATATTTTAATACTAACTAATGCACGCACGAACAACCGACAGCGTTATGGATACTCTGAAGTGTAGCAAATGGTGCCGTTTGTCCTCCTAAAATTAATCCAATCACTTCTGTCAAAAAGTCATCGTTCTTTCTCTTTTCAGAAGAAGAAAATTACAAGCTACAACAAGTCCGTAAAATAATAATACCGGACGGATTTAAAATTGTTCAACAAAAGGCAACAAACGTATGTTTTTAATTCAGATATTTAATAGCTGGGTGAGAGCAACAGTTGAAAATCACGTTCTTCTGAGTTAAATACCTGACCACTGAGATCCGTCCTAAAGTATACAGGCTATACTAAAGTAATTTTGTTTTCAGCATAGACAATTCTAGGTCATATTCAGCTAGGCTTCATACACGTTATTTTTTCGTGTTGCCCCCGAAGAATTATTATTTTAAATCCATTTAGCGATTTCGTTCCGTATTTCCTCCTATAGGCTCAAATCCTGCAATCGCCGACTGGTCTTCAGTGCATGATGCTTGTTAAAAACAATGACTCAGTGAAAGGTTAAGTGTCACATTTAGATTAAACAACGAGGGGCAACCTGGTACCACTGCATCCGAACCTTCAGAGATGGGGTTCTGACCCCCGCTTCCGATCTGTGCTCGCATATGTAATGGCTGCCTGTTCACTGTAGTGCCAACATCCTGCAGGTGGCCCGGTTTCCATCCGCAGTACCAAAGTCATGTAGGCAGAGCGTGTGTGTGTGTGTGGTGGGGCAGGGGGGGGACGTATTGGAAGTGGTTTTAAAATGGAATGAAGGGGAATCTTAATAAATGTGGTCTCATATATATATATGAACACCGAACTTTTCACCGAAGTTATGCATTGCGTGTTCAGGGTGCAAAAGTCATTGGTCTGTTCACATGGATGTCGTGCCCTTAGGCTAATCACTAACGAAATTTAATTTGAAATATGCAAAGTAAACTAAAGCGAATGAAATGCTGACAGTATATCTAATTGTAATTTGAAATTATTATTCAAATGTCTTAATTTTAAACCAAACGACAAAAATTAAAACTCGCAGGCTAATAATACCAGAAGAAGCGGAAACGGATTGATAGTTTGGTGGGTCAATGGGTCCCACCCATCTTCGTGGCGGGGGCACGTAGTCTGCCCCTGCGTTGTGCTTTGGGTCTGACTGTTCTCCCCGTGTCCCGCGGGTCTCTCGTAGAAGTCCGGGCACAGAAGCATGTAGAAATTTCCCCTGTGTGTGTGGGTATGTCCCCTACGATATAGCCTACGGGCATCTTATCTAGGGTGTACCCCAGACAGTCGCGGACCCTGACCAGGAGAAATGTTTGGGAGACAGATACTGGGATGGTTAATAATATTTTTCCAAGTTTTTTTCTTTTTGAGATTTTCGATGTTTTTCGATATTTAAGCCATAATCGAACTGAGCCGTGGGATTATTATTAGTTTTATTTATTCGTGTAGTCATTATGTTTTGTTATTTTTAAACAGACATTCTTTTCACTGTAACTGGGGAAAAAAAATGCGTTAATTCTCGTGTTTATACAATATATGCTGCATACATATGCGGAATTCACTCAGATTTTGCACTAGGGTATAGGACCTTGCAGAAAAGCGAGAGATAAACATTACAGAACGCAATGAATCGAACAGTTTAATGGTTAAGCAGTAAAATGACTTCCAGTGTTTCTTTTATTTCATTCTGTAGGTGGAATCCTGTAATATTTTGGAGGGTCGCACTAAAAAATTAATAGCAGTATATTATTATACTGCTCATATCGGCAGATCAAAGCAGCTTCAGTTTGGGAGGAAAGGATAGTTGCATTTTCAGGAAAAAGAGATCTATTATCAAATTTTCTTCCGTCTTATTGTCAGCATTGCCAATACTTTTTTTTCATTGTATGGTAAGTAGCAATTGTATTATGCTAAAAATTAAAATAAAGCCTGCCAAAATGGAACTTATTGCCGAGGTTCGGAAAAATAGTAATTAAGAGCAGTATTTTTTTTCAAAGCGCATATTTCCACTTATTAAGTAAGTTGTACAGTTGGATAAAGGATGAATGGACGAGGGTTGTACGTATAGATGTTGGTGAGGTATCTTGATGTCAGTTTTGTATTTGGAATTAGGTAAAATTCGCTCATTCGTTCATTAAGATACATTTAACCTATAATTGTTATCATTTAAACAGTTGAAATAACATCCACATAATTATTCTCTCTCTCTCTCTCTCTCTCACACACACACACACACACACACACACACACACACACGTGTATGAAATTAAGAGTAGGTAACTAGATTTTGAATTTAACAACTACTTTACAGGGAAATCACTCAAAAATGTATTAACATTCCTTGGCTTTGTTGAAGACAGATGCCGAGCAAGAAAAGTCGTTTTCTCCGGAAATGATATTCAAACATCAACTTTATCACTTCGCTGAAAACTGCAAAAGGTCAAATGATAAATAAACAGGGAGTCTGTAGGGTGAAAATATATAATGTCACTCCGAACATGTAATTACGTCGGGATGCATGTTCTGTTTCGTTATTCGGTACTGAGAACCCAAAGCCGTAAAAATCGTCTTTGTATTACATAACTCTGTGCTCAACTTGACAATAACTGCAAGCACGAACCGAGAACCGTAGCAATAAAATAAATTAAGAAAATATTACAGGTATTCAAACTATTATATTACAGGTATTCAAACTATTATCTCAGACATAATCGAAGATATTCCATTTATAATTCTGTCAGTTCGAAAATTTAATCATACAGCTTATTAATAATTAACTAAACATATTGGTAGATACCGAAGAAAATTAAGTGAAATACCTAATTTCTCCGTGCAGGGGGCGCCAGAATCATGAAATAGGTGTACGGAATCTAAACCGAAAGGACAAAAATCTCGTCCATCAATAAAATACAATGAAGATTTTTTAAAAATCTGTCATTATTTTTGATAAAGGTGTGTTATGTTTACCGTATCAGTACAAATAAATAGTTTTTTACACGAAAGTAGTTATGGCTTTGTGTAAGTACCCATCCCACAATAAAGACTACCGCAACGTCATAAACAGAAACGTAACATTATAACACATATTCCATTGTAAGGCAAACAAATTCCTCCAAAAAAGAAAAAACGAAATAATAACGTAAAGGACGATCCGTCGTTTTTGTTTATATTTAATGCACAAAAATGTCTGACGCTTATGATTGTCGGGACTCCATTGCATATATATTAATTTCCTTTTTCCCCAAATATTTATCAGTTTTATGATCTCATTGGTATGACAATATTAAACAAATATATGTGTTCTCCTGCCTTGTGCCACGTGCTGCCTGGGATAGGGCCCTGGCAATCCTAAACCCTAACCGGGACAGGCAGTTGGAGGATAGATGATGGATTGATGATTATCACCGCAGTGATCATTTTTTATTATAATAATAATTATCATTCAAACGAAACCTACAAAAGAACTATGATTCGGTGCTGTTTTTTCTTATTGTTACAAACTGATTCCAATTACTATATATTTTTGGCATTTACACTGATTTACAATCAACGCGCTTCAAGAAACAAACGAAGAAAACAACTAGAAAAGAAGGTCATATATTAATTAATTTATTCAACGGCTGCGTTTAGAATTCCAAGTATGAATGATCGGACAATCTTATTTTTTCTTGACATCAAATCATACTGTACATAGATTGTACAGTTTTACAAGTTATGCGGATAGATTACAAGGATAATCATGCAGACTAAAGGTGTGTACTGTGGAGATGCATACTGTAAGAAATTAATATCTTAGATGCAAATAGTGGTTAGGAATCACCTTCTTTCTGACAAGTAAAGTATTTTCAAATAAAAAAATACAACGAGGCTAAATGTATTGTTACTTTTTGAAAGAAATGAAGTGGAAAAAAATCCAAAATACATGTTGTTTTTTTCCTAACTGTGTTGGGATGCCACCGAATTTAAAGACTTGAATTTAAAAGACTTAATCAAATATATTTAAATGGGATACTGACTTCATAGAGAGTTCAGAAAGGATTTCATTTTGTATGATCAAACTATATTTCAGTAATCACTTATTGGTGTGTTTCAGGACTAGAAGCATTCGTTGTTTGGGGAGTTTTGGAAAAATCAAGTGTTCCTACACAAAAGCTTAACATGAAGTATAAGGATATCGTGACTGTAGCTCATAGAGTGGAAAAGCATATATACTTTAAACGAGTTTATGCTGCATTCTGAGTCCACAGGATCAAGTGCAATTAAAATCTTAGGGATTACGTGGAATTGAAGGGAAGGAACAAATTCTGAAATAACGTCGATGGTAACATAGTTACTTCGACTGCTTGCACATTAAAGTCAATATTACAACACAGTTCAAAATAGACGTCTCTAGAATCAATGATTAGTTTACTTAAAATTAAGAATGGAAATTCCTTAGTACAACTGCAATAGACCATCTGAAGGTAACAGGCAAAGCAGTCATGTATATGCATGCATAGGGGCATAGGGTTAACTGAAGTGACAAGCAAACAGTAATCAAATATTGTTCAATTTTGCGTTTACAATTAAATGGATTATAAGGTATAATTAACATGTATAGGTTTTTGAAGAAAGGTCGAATTGGTAAAAATTGTATCTAAAAAGGGCTGAATGCAACAATAAATAAAATCTATGACACGTTACATGAGGCGAACAGCGCATGTCCCCTTACCCCTACCTGATCTCATCCGAGCAGCACCCAGGGGCGCCTCCTCGTCCCAGCTGGCTGGACGCTGACTTCGGCGCGCGCAGCTTACTCCGTGCTTGAGAGGTAACTTCCTCGTCGCCAGGAACAGCGCCTGGATACATGCAAATAAAACATGCATAGTTCACAGCCATAACGTCTTGTCCACGCTACATTAGCCTACTTGTTTTTATCGTTAAAAAGTCTAGCACGCTAAAAATATGTTCTCATTGAGGCTATTCTATGAGATCCAAAAATAAATAATAAGTAAACGATGAACAAAAAATGACTTGAAATAACTTAAATGCGTTACATTAAATGTGATTTTAGGTAACAGCAAGCCATGAAGATTAAGTTAAGAACTGCTCATTGGTTTAAAATTAAAATTATCAATAGTGTAATTTCAGTAGTAGCATTCTCTGTTAAATAATACGACCCTTATAGCATCTGCACCTGATCATAGCGGACACAGGATCTCTTACTGTCTGATTCAGGTAATCGGAAAGGCCGCGTTACCCAACACTGCGGCCACCAAGGGCGAAAAACGAAGTGAGAAGATAAATTGGGGCTGCGGAAGGATCAGGGGCAAAGAAACTACATTTGTTTAGAAACACAGTGTGAAGACCCCTGATCTCCTGGACGTGACCTCTGTTATTTCAGTCTTCACGTGCACCTCATTGGAAACACTCAGCACGCACAGCCGCTGCTGAGCTATCTGTTCAGCCGGGAGACTCAAGGGAGATCGAGCCTGGAAAAGGTAATTTCACGAAAACTCGAAAAACAAAACATGTAAGGAAGAGATACATTTTAGGTCATTTCTCAGGTCAAATAAGACCATCACTTATACAGTTTAGAGTATAAATAGGCGCACGACAAAATGAAATTTTATAGAATAGCCATGGAAAGGAAACATGGCCCTAAATATTGTATTACGCGAAATCCAACGAAAAGAAAGCTTCTTAAAAAGAAAGGAACGCAAACTCTTCAGATGCTTCAATACATCCAGATGCTTCAATACGTTTTTTTAAAATATGGTAGGGCAAAACCGGTTCACCATTACATTATCTTATATCTCTGCCAGGGGAGAAGGTGAACAGACGATTGAAACGCAATGAAAGGAAGTTAAATATAGCAGGATAGATTTCAAACAAGTACAAACAAGGAAGCTGAACGTCGGTGACACGACAATTTATACCGATTCATTTGAATGAATAAAATTATGTCAACAATTAAAACCACCAGAAACACAACAAATTGCTCATTTTTAATACTTAATATATTTTAAGGAAAAATGTATTGAAAATAAACCGTGAAATCATCACTGCATTATAAAAAAATAAATAACCTGTAACTGGCATCAGATATAGGCAGGGTGTTAGTTAATTAACATTAATTAAGATGATTGTGTGCACAGCAAAGCTAATATCAACATAATTTGCGTCAGGATAATAAAATGCCATTCAGAAAGGGAAACACTTGTTTCAGTCACGTTTTATGTAAAATAGAACTTGTATACATCTGCAAATTATTGAAAGTGATTCTGAGTTTGAAAGGTTGAATTTCTATCAGATCTACCACATAAATATTACAGGTAGCATTATTGATTAAATAAATCAATATGAATTACGTTGTAATATGAGGCCCATTGAACGATCGTTTGAAAATTAAATAACCGGGAAAAAAATATTTTGCACCCCAAAACATTTTAACAAATTTAAATTTCATGCATTCCATGAAATGAACGAAACAGGCATTATTATAAATTTATTTTATTTTAATGCATCAAATAAGCAAAGTGTAAACATTATAAAACATATTACAACGTATACCTCAGTCATTTGAAATGATACATTGTTACAGTTATACTTATCAGTTCTAATTGATTTATTGGAATTGATGCGAGACTAAAATTTTGTCGATTAAGCATTACCGTTTACCTCTGCATGAACTTACCACTCCTATGCTGTGAAATGTTTTTTTATATATATCTAAATACCTACTAATCTTGCCTCTTGTACAAATGAGAAAAGAAAACCTCTTGCCACAGGGACTGTTTGTCATTTCGATTCCACTGGCCAATCGAAACGCATTTCAAGAGGGAACCTAAACCCAATTGGTGATCGTTTCCTTAGTGAAGAAAAACGTTTTGTAAGTCCAGCCCATAGTATTACTGGATAGAAATGTAAGCCAATCCTCCTTGCCATGAGGAAACAGAACGCAAATTTACCCTCTTGCCACTATCGTTATTACTGCCAAACCGAAACAGTAACTTTCCTTGCTCTTCCAGAAGAGTTTGCAGAAAAGGTATAACTAGACGCAAACCTGACAGAAGGCGTAATTTAGATATTTTTTGTTGTCACTGGTGGAATAAACGCAATGGGTAAGTAAACTCACTGCCAAAATTGAATGTGAGTGGCGAATATATGTGCTCGTTTGAACTAACGTGCTTGCTCAAGCGAAGTCTTGATCAAGACCGATTAAGAATGGTGAAGGTTTGGTTGCGTGCACACCTCTGTAGAATAGAATATATATTTGGGTTTGAGGTATTTTGCAATATATTACTTTAAAAACAGCATAAATGTATGTTTAGGTCATCATTTTCATATCCGTGAATAAGCTCTATACATAAGGTTATACATAAGGTTCAAATTTAACTGTTATTTTCAAATGCAATAGATACATCCACTTTGATTTTCAAGTCATAAAATCCAAATCAGCACACCGAAATAATATTTTAAAAATGTTAAACTAGTTCTTAATTGCAAATATGAAAGTACCGGGAAACAGGACAACATTTACTTAACATTCGAGTATCCGCAGCCACATTGGTATTTCACGCGGTTTGCTATCATCATCAATAGGTGGAACCGTAATTAGTAACACATTGAGTCGTTTCCCACCGCTTTTTGTGATGGTGTTTGTTTTGTGTTCATGTCCACAACAGAGCCTGCCTTTGGCGAGGTGAACCAGCTCGGCGGTGTTTTTGTCAACGGCAGACCGCTTCCTAACGCCATTCGGCTCAGGATTGTTGAACTGGCCCAGTTAGGCATCAGGCCTTGCGACATCAGCAGACAACTCCGTGTATCCCATGGTTGTGTCAGCAAGATTCTGGCCCGGTACAACGAAACCGGCTCCATACTCCCGGGGGCCATTGGAGGCAGCAAGCCGCGAGTCACAACTCCTACTGTTGTCAAACACATACGGACCTACAAGCAAAGGGACCCTGGTATTTTCGCTTGGGAGATCAGAGATAGACTTTTGGCCGACGGTGTGTGTGACAAATTCAATTTACCCTCCGTCAGTTCTATTAGTCGGATTCTTCGCAACAAGATCGGAAATCTGTCGCAACAAAACCAGTACGAGTCCATCAAACAAGCGCCTCACCCCGCAGCTCAGCCTACGCCCCCGTACAACCACATTTACCCCTACCCGACTCCCATCGCGGCCACTGCGGGTAAAGTGCCTACCCCGCCTGGCATGCCTACCCTTCCCGGACACATGGCAATGCACAGGATATGGCCGTCGTCGCACTCTGTCACCGATATACTGGGCATTCGATCAATAACAGAACAACAAAGTAAGCAACCTACCTCGTCGAATTTCATCTGAATGCAAAGTCGATCTCAGCGTTTCACTCTCATTAAGTTAAAGCGATTCATTAATAGATGCTCAACATCGTATTTAGGGTGCTATGTTAAACTTGTGTGCATGATGATGTGTGTTTACTTTTTATTTATACCGCGCAATCGTTTAGCTGTTAGTGATGGTACCAGTATCAAACTGTTATACATATAATTCATAGCAGGCTAAATTATGAATTATTTATTAATAATGGACTGGCTTGTTAAGAATAAAATCCCGGCAACAGAGAGAATGTTGAAACATAAAATAGCGCCTTATACGTTTATATGATGTAAATTAGACTATAACAAATGATATTTTCGTGTCATCATGTCAGTTACAATCTGATACTAGTATGACAAGTAATTGTTATAATCCTTATTGGAACAAATTGTCAAGATTAATGTTTCATGTTTTATATGCGTGTTTTTCGTAGCTGGGTGATAGAATAACATGACTGTAGTTCAAACAGCTACACTGGAACAGATGGTTCAGGGCTGCAGTTATAATTAAAGAGCGGATGTTGAATATTAGCCGGATAACGAAGGGAAAGCGCAGCGGAGGGGAGATGGACTGAAAATCCAAAATGATCAAAGCTGCCATTTTTCACAGCTACACTTCCACGTGCCCTAGCAGAACCCCTCCTCAGATTGCTATGACGCAAACATCAAGTTTTGACTAGTACGCTGTCAGAATGTATACTCTTTTATAATATAATTTGTCTTATTGCTTGTATGTTAAAATATTCCGTTCAACCCGTTTTTCCTAACAACACTATTTTGTTATAACAAAATAGACATATTAGTCATGCTCTACAATTTGATCTTACGTTTTAAAATTAAAAGGATATCGATGTGACTTTATTAAAGTGATTAGAATGTTTCTGACTGAAGTGAGCCGTGTGTTGACACTAGTGTTTACGCTGCCGTGCCGAAACACGCCTCTCACGAGGCCTTTGAAGGTCCCTGGTGTTCCACGTTACAGTTTAGTTCGGCTGATTTAAAAAGTAGGGATTTTTCTTCTATTCAATAGCAGTGCATATATTTGCAAATAACATAAAATACATGAAAGGAATGTGTACTCGAGGAGCGCCTTTATAAACTATTTATGAATATCCAAATTATTAGCAGATGTTTGTGGAAGGTTTTGAAAGCCCGAATGAAGTATGACGTAGTCACACTGACTTGAGGCCCTTTCGCACCGCGATTGTTTCTCCGGCTAGGGCCGTGTTATCTTTTACATTTTGGACTATTATTCTGAAATAAAGAAGCTTTTCATTTAAGTTATAATCGAAAGCGATTTAAAAACAATAGTTTAAGGATTCGAAGATAACTGGGAAACGCGCTGGGAAGATTTAGCAAGCAATCTACATATAGGCCTACATAGAGATTTAAAATTAAGAGACGCACTAAATTTCGAAACAGCTGACTTCTTGGTAGTGAAACGTCGACTTAATTTCCAGTAGGCCTGTTGCGTGTTATTACACTCGTTTTCCTTCCACGGGACACGCAACTGCGAATAGGCCATGTTACCAAAATCACCTTGAATCGTCATATACCTCTATTAGCGAGGCCGTGTTTTTGTACATTGTTTTCGTCAGAATTGTATCATGCCTTCTCTGACACCATTTTCACTTAATCCTTTCAGAAAGATCTACTTCCCCAAGTGCAATACAATTAGAGATTGTCAACGATTATTTACTGTGGAATAATTTCAGAAACGAATTTATAACAAAACAAAATACTTGTTCAGCACTGACCGCGTTAGCCTAAATACTTAAGGCCCATTAAAAACTGGTTCGCGTTATTAGTGATAGGCGAGACATTTTACATTATTGACTTATGGAAGTAAAAAGGCACGAGGTGAATGGGTTCAGAAAATTTATCTTGACTTAGAAAGAAGATGGCTGGGTAACGCACTTCAATTAAATTTTTTAAATCCACGCCTGATTTTGATGCTTTTAAACCAGATCTCTAGTTATTAAGTTGTACGAACTTTAAGAATACATTTAAGTTCAATTTGTGTTAATTGTATATCTATGTTACCAGGCAGTTTAACGATAAAAAGATAAGTTCTACTTGACGAAGGAACAGATACACCTGCTGAATAATTCGACAACGTACTATTAGCTCTGATGAATTGATTGCGAGATTAAAGCGAATATAAATATATATGGATATATTGATTGGTAATACATTATTTTGCACTTATCTGATCAGACATTATAAATAACTGCTAAGAACATCATTTACTATTAAAATGCGATATTTCAATATTCATTTTGCATATATCTGAACGAGTACCCAGTGCATTTCTAATGTCGCCTCTTGGCTGTTGTATCAGCGGTGTTTAATTAGAAATTATCACTGTTCGTAGATAGACTATTGATCAATTCAAAGCAGAATGAAGATCTGTGTAAGAACGTAACTCTTCGCCTTACATACTTTCGTTGTTTGAAATGAAGTCCAAATAGATTAATCGAGGTAGTCAGTTGCAAAAGGAGTCGACTGTTCGGCAAATGAGTGGACTTGGTCGGTGATGTGAGCTTTACCTCTGGGGCAGCACTGTGCTCCGTTTTTACCTTCTCTGACTTCGCTCTCCCCTGTCTCTCTTTTGCCCCCCAGTTAGTGACAATCCGTCCTTTCCCAGTGCCAAACTAGAAGAATGGAACGCAATAAACAGGAATAATTTTCCGCCAGCAAGCTCTGCACTAGTCAATGGCATGGATAAGCCGCACTTAGAACCAGAGGCAAAATACACACAGGTAACAGACAACACTTCTGCATTTACAGTATTTTTCTCTCACTTTTGTACATTTCTCTTACCCTAATCGAGGGCAAACCGCACCCCAAATCTTTACTTTCTAAGTTGTTTTTTTATTAACGTATACGAATTGCGTGATGCTTCGAGGGTTATGCACTCAGTTCTGTTTGATACGTTTTATATTAGTGGTGTCCATGAAACGTTGAATTAAACGTCAATTTGCGTGTGCACACGCATGCAGGCGCGTTGAAATTGTACTCATACAAGTGTTTTACAATTATTACATTACCTAATGATATAATCACGGAGGAAATAGCGGATTGACCATGATACTGTCAACGACGCGTGCGTTTTCCTGGATAATCTTTTGGGAGGAGGCGGGGGGTCATCGTCTTATATTGTGTGTAAAAATTAATGTTGAGCGCTATGAAACATTGAAATAAATATTTCACATAATTATTCTTAATTACCCTTGGCCTGGTTATCAAATGAGTTTGCAATGATAGTTACGTTCTACTGGAACTCCACTTGAAAAAGGTAAGATTTTCAGGTTCGATAACTGCGTTCGTATTACAATGACATTTTATTTAAAAAATAAGTATCGCAGGAAAATCGCGACACAGCATTTCTGAAATAATGCTAGACAATTACAGTCCACCGATTAGGCCTATAATTATCATATTTATTATGACAGTATAAATACCACCGGATATTTGATATTTCATAAGGACGATTGTGTTTCAGGAAGCATCCGTGTGTTTTGGGTTCATTTTTAGTATTTTAGTTTAAGTTACTAATATTGCAAATGTCGCTTTCCATGGTGGCACATAAACTGTCACACAGTGAAAACATCTCATTTATTTTACCCGGCGTTTAAGTTTATATAAACGATGATATGACTAAAATCATAATTACTTGTTTGTTGCAGAGTATGCTAATAAGCACTTGGTAAACCACACATTTGATAGTTGTGGGCCTGAAATCATAGGTTTGTTTATCGAAAATTAAATGAACAGAAATGGGATTATGATGACTGTTTTTGATAGTGTATAAATATTATTAGTGGAGAACAAAACATGTTTCTTTGAGTTTTGTATTGTAGGGAAATGCGTACATATAAATAGACAGCAGACAGATTAAAAACTTTTACGGTTTCAAAAGACAATAGCCTGTAGGTCCAAAAAATTCAGAGTGACAAAGCAGAACATGACCAAGACGACTTGTAGTGTTGCAGGCATGCAACCATGAGGCCTCAGACGACGCACTAAAATCGGAGAAAGTTCCCTGAATTTATCTCCTTCACCCTGATTTACAACATATTACACAGAATGTGAATTAAATCCCTGTAACCAAATGGCCAAAATGTAAATATGGTTAAATAAAGTAAATGGAAAAAAAGAAATATCATCATCATTAGAACTATGTTATTTTATACACAAAGATGGCGAAAAGTTCGTAAAGCATTTTTAAAATGTACTTTTAACACTTTATGGCGTTTATAAATAAAAAGGATCGATACCTTACCTAAATAAAACGATATGCCAAAATTATATTTGTAAATCCGAATTTAACTAACAGTAAAATAATGGTATAACAACAATACTACTAACACCGGAAACAGTGACAACAATAATGTAAACGGTTATTAATCTAAAACTGCAGAAACGATAATAAAGCGAGGCAGATGTTTTTTTTTAGGTTCGAGGCGAAAATTAAATATAGATAAACACGATTTACAAAAATGTTGAATTTATGCTTATCGTGACTTTAGTTCGGTATCATGTGAAACCGCAACAGTAAATGAAGCAGCAGTAAAACGTGGGTGCATTAAATAAAAAGCACATTTTTTTGTGTTATTCCCGTCCGTCTTCTAACTTTCACTGACAATCCGGAGTAGGTCTGTTTCCATTCGCTGCCAGCTGAGGGTCCCTTGTTGACCGTGTAGATTGCACCTCCCTTGGGAATATAATACCCTGCCATGATTTATTATCTTTATTTTCAATTTACAATTAACCCAGGCTTTTAATGAGCTTCCTATACTTTCAGGACATAATACGCCACTTGTTCGCCTGTTACATTACTCTGCTGTTTCTTTGGTTTAAATAAATCATTTATTACGTTAGTTTTTTTAGATTAAAAATGGCATGAAGTAGCGAACTTTAACTTGACAAGAGTTGGCCTATCTAACGTTATCACGACGTAAGTTATATTATTAATTAAAGCATGCGTGAATGACGATACAATAACGGTGAAAAGACAAAATCGATATTTTTCTTTACATTTCCCTATTGAATTAACTACAACTGACTAATAATGAGGGAGGAGATGCGGTCCATAAGTACATAAATACCCACAATACTATCTTTTTATATATGAAAATTTGATGCGTTAACAGTATTGCTTGATAAAAGATTCTATGATGATTACATATTAATAAAGCTTACAATAAAATAGCCCACTCTACATTTTCCCGTTTGTATATATTTTATATAAAAACAGCAGAGCGACCCATCACTTGATTTATAAAGCAAGTTATAAATTCATAATGTTCATAGTCCATAATGAAGTGTATTAGAAGTTTATATTGTCCTTACAATCCTTGTGCATTGCAGTTGTGACTCACTTAAGTGTAAATATTCAGATAGGCCTACAGGGCAAACCTAAATTCGGGGTTCCCTAATATGGCAATATCGAGATATTTAGAAAGTGATTTATGAATGGCTTTCTTTAAAGTAATGACTTTCATATTATACCGAATTAGGAGCTAAGTAGATCTGTTCTTATTTTAATGACGACAAACGTGTTTGTAGTTTAAGGCATATTTGGTACTTTGGCTAAGAAAATGTATATTTTATATACTGGTCAAAAATGAAAAATTGACATATGTAGCCTATTTATCATGTCTAATGAATTATAGACCCAGCATGGAAAGCCTACTGACTTTTTCTGAAAACTTATTATTTTGTAATTTGGTATACTTAAGTACTACGGTGAGGCATTTTATATTGAGTTTTATTGTATTGAATATTCCTATTGGTAGATCTAGTCAAGAAACCGGTCTTAGGGTTAGAACTATTGTTAAATATCGTTGTGTAGAATTCAACATTTATTCTGCAAGCATAATAATGCGTAGTGCAATAAAAAGGGAAAATATCGATATCGAGCTGATTATGACGGTAATATTACCGATTCGAAGTATTCTTAACAAAACCGTCATAATACATTTCAATCCAATTAAAATTGCGTTGTTTGTAAACAAAATTGCGCGGAGGATATTTATTTAATTTTTAGCACAACATAAGGAAATTTGAACAATAAAATGAATCTGTAATTTCCAAAACATAATTTGGCAACTGCATTGGGTATACCAGTCTGTTCATTGTTATGCAGTGGGCCTAACGATTAGGGCCCAAACGATAGTCGCAGGTCACTTCATTGTTCGGACCAAAACGTACAGTACAATATATATTTTAAAGTTTCCTGAATATGTTAGGTATATGCTCATTATTTAGCCTACTTAATATACAAGGCAAATTAAAATAAAAATTATTTTGTGATTTTAGGTGCCATTGCTGATTTATTATTATTTTTGAAATTGGCGTTAATACATGAATTAAAATCTATGTAATAAGAAATGTATGTTGCCAAACCACTGTACAAAAATGTAAAATTCTCTTTAAAATGTGACAAAAGAGGCGCCCCAGATTTACTTTAAGTTGTAGTTTGTGAAATCATGTGTTTCTATGGTAACGGGATTTTATTGGTTAGCTCAACATCAACATCTATAATTCTGAAAGAGCCGCAATTAAGTGGCCGGGACTTGACAGAACAATATATTCTGGTTTCTCAAGCAAAATTTTCCAACTACAGTCAAAGATAATGGTGGATTGTACTGCAAATGCTAAATATGTAAATAATAAAAACCAGTAATCATACATTTAATATGAATATATGATGCACTGGGGAAGAATTACAGTGTGTGCATTTCTTTCAACAGAACAAAGATGAGAAACTAAAGAATGGCCTCCGTTCCTACGGTTTCTTTAGAGGGCAAACAATGGATTAAACACAAAACTGTTTCACTAATATGGACCTTTGGAGAGGCGGGGGGGGGGGGGGGGGGGGGGGGGGCGAAGGGACGGGACGAGGGGGGAAAGAAGGACAAGG